>JAHHUM010000591.1:713388-976682 GCA_036173005.1 Crenichthys baileyi
AATGTTATTGCATAATCTCACACTGAAAAAAATTCCTGTAATTCATTAGGAAAAAAACATTTTTTTAACAAAATATTGTCATAATTATAGGTACCCCTGCTGTTAATAATGTGTATAGCCCTCTTTTGACCTGAGAACAGTACTTTTTCTTCTGAAATAACATTTGAAAAGTCTGATTCCTGTTTACTTCATTCCTCTTCATCAGACAGTGACCATAGACCATCTCTTTAAATGATCCAGAGTCCTGGGTCCTCTCTGCTGCTCTCTTTTCTTCAGCTCATCCTACAGGTTTTCTTCAAGATGTGGGTCTGGGTAGTGAGATAGTCATGAGATAAGGTGGGTTTTGTGTCTGGTGAAGCATTTCTGTGCTGATTTGGCCATATTATGTTTTGTTGTTATGCTGAACAACCCAATCATGACCCATTTTCAGTTTTCTGGCGTCAGTTTCTTTTATGTATTTTGATGAATTCATGATCAGATTCCCTCTAGCAAAGTTCGCAGCACATTTGGAGGAGAAACAGGCATCACAGATCATCACAGCATCACAGATCATCTACTGTATTGTAAAGTGGGCATGAGGTACTTTTCCCACATATTCATCCTTTGTTTCACTTCAGACCCACCTGGAATGTTTGTTACTAAAAGGTTCAATCTGAGTCTCACCTGACCAAACCACACAGTTCCAGTTAAGGTTCCAAAATAGTTTGGCAAACTCCACCTGTATACATTTATGGTGGTAGGATGAAAAATGCTTTTCTTCGTATCACCCTCACATAACCAGTTGTTATGGTGACCTTTTGGCTCCAGTTCCTTAACAGCTCGCTTTGGGAATTTTCTTACCTCAAGATCCCGCTCATTGTCTTTGGTAGCAACATAGATATGGGTCCTCCTCCAGCCTAGTAGTTAGGACGAATGGACCTCTCTGTCATATAGTTATACTCCAAGAAAAATGAAACTCTTGGGGTCTTATAAGATCATAGAAACTGTGTTCAACCTTTAAAAATGTAAGTATTCATTATAAAATGATTCATTTACATTTATTTTATTAGAGTTTTGCTGGATCATAAATACTTAAGATGGAATTTGTTCCTCTCAAAATAAATTAACTTTTTTTCAGTGTGTGTTTGTGCTCCAGCAACACTTTATTTCAGGATTTTTTTGACCTATACCACGGATGCCAACAAATTTCTCCCTCAGTCTCTCCATGGGTTTGTTATTATGCATGATTTTTTTTATCACTGTCTCTTGTTTAAAAATGAGTAATAAATGTTTCATTAGATGTGTAGCATGTCCATTATCTTTGAGCATAGATGACTATGACTAAATGAAAAAGATAGCCTTCAATAAAAAGATTATGAAAAAGACCAAGAATAAATTGTGGGAGTGAAGTTTTTTCCTCTCAGTAGTTTCTGTGAAACCATTACTATTTCAAGCACCTCTGGCCAGAGTGACACCAGTTCATTACACCACCAAAGCCCTCAACTCTTTCCTGCAGCACTCTTCAAAGGTCACCTTGGGGAGGATTCCACTATCCACCAAGCCCAGCAGACAACACCCTTCCCATCATGCCATTGTTCAACCCAATTCCACCTGGAATGGATAGAAGAGGATTTGAGGAAGGCTGAGAGGAAATGTGCATGTGCACGTGTTGAAATGGCACAGTGTGAGAGTTTGTGTGTGCAACCAGCTGTCCTATGGTTCTTGATGGAGGGCTGCAGCTGCTTAGACAGCAGTTTGCTATTAAAGATTGTGAACTATTTATTTAAAGGTATGGAATGCAGCAGGAGACACATGCTTGCTCAGATCCCTATTTAGTCTTTCATTTAGGACTTAGTACTAAAATATTTAAGAAATGAAAGATCATTGATGAAAGTATTTAGATCAGATGTCCACTTTTGAGTTTTATCATTTGTCATTTAAACAATGTAATGTTAATATAAATCCAGGGTGGAAAGATGGCGCACAAGTTTAAATCGTATCCAAACAGGTTCAAAATTGTACATGTGGGAACTAACACAGCAGGCATAATAAGTATTGAACATGTCAACGTTTTTCTCAGTGAATACATTTCAAAACTTTCTATTGACAGGAAATTCACACCAGATATCAACAACAACCTAAGTAATAAAGCATAGAAAGACAAGAAACCAGCTGAAATCAGTTAGTATTTTAATATCGACTGTTTAGATGGCCTAAAAAAGGGTTTCTCGCTACAAAAGTATTACAAAAAAAGGCATGATTGGTAAATGCAAGGAATCTTTACAAGTAGTCAAAAGAAAAATCGTAAAGGTTGTCCAAGAGCCAAGAGCACTCATGGAAAGTGTCCAAAAGAGCAGGAAATAGCAGGTTCAGCTTTTCAACCACAATAGCCTCCATGCACATTCTCTGCACAAGACTCCACTTCTGAAGAAAAAGTACACTGAAACTGCATAAGATTTGAACAAGTCAGTAAAACACTGGGAGAATATAGTCTGGTCAGATGAGGCCACAGCTGAACTCTTTGGATGTCATCGCATGGACCATGTTTGGAGGAAAAATGGTTCTCCACATCAGTCCAAAAACATTATGCCAAAACTGAAGTTAGCAGGGAAGAAAACCGTGGTGTGTGCTGTCTTACAGCATCTGTCAGACCTAAGAACCTGAAGGTAGAGCAAGAGTTTCCAAGCCAAATGATTGTCCAAAAGGCACAGATTAAAACTCTTCACTGGTTTCAGAGAAACAAAGTATAACTGCTAGAATGGTGCAGTCAATCAACTGGATTTGTATCCAATTGAAAATCTGAAAGGAACTGAAGATCAGAGTACAGAGTACCCCTAGCACCTTCACGATTTGAATACAGTATGCGTGGAAAATTCAGTCAAAAAGCGAACCTTGTCCACCCACCCGGCGTTCCACACCACCATCTCACACACTGCGGACTGTGCTTGACAGGACTTCCCGAGAACCTTCTTCAAGTGTCCTAAGACTAACCTGGATTACTTACCTCCTCAGTCATCTCCGGTCCTGTGCTCCCAGACTCCACATCTCCCCCCCCCGTCGATTCAATCATCACCTCCTGTGAGCAACACATTTTACTTTAGTTACAATATTCATTTCATCTCTCTGGACTTACCTGTTCTTCCCTTCTCTGTGCAGTTGGTGATCTACCGGTCCTGGTTCACTTGCCATAAATCACTCCTGTGAAAATAAACTTCTTAAAACCTGTGAACTTCTCCTGAGTGTAATTCTGCATGTGGGTCAGATCCGTTCCTAGAATGATGACACATACTCCCAAATTGATGTTTGGTTAGATACTTCAGCAAGTGAATGAGAAATTACACACTTTTTGTAGCCACCAACAATCCTCTGGCATAATTATGGTAGAATATATGACCACTATTCTTATAAGAAAATTGTAGAGTTCTGCGTTTAAGTGAAGCTCACAAATCAATAGGAATGAGGTCAGAGCCATTACAGAAGACTAGGTTATCCTGTTTTATCCATTCCAACCTAGTTTGAACATGTGTTTAGGATCGCTGTCCTGCTGGAACATCTGGTTGTCTCCTAATGTCAACCATCTAGCTGTTTGAAGTAAAATTTTATAATTTGGAGATAGTTCCTCTTCAGCGTTCCATCCATTTCATGGAAAATATTATCACTGGTGGAGCCTCAGCATGATGCTATAACCACCATGTTTAACAGTTGGTACACTGTTCCTGAGGTTAAAAGCCACACATCAAGTCCTCCACACACACTTTTCATCATTGTTACAACTGAATCTTTGTCTTGTCTAAACAGAGGATTTTTTCTCAGAAGGCATTTGGCTTGTCCATGTGGGCACCTGCAGACTGTTTAGTGCATGTGCTTCTTTCCCAGTCTGTGCCGAAAGACCTTTGAGTCTTGGTTCTGCTAAACCTGCTTCACTGTGGGCGATGACACTGGTGTTCCAGTGGTTCAGGATCAGGTGTTATGTCAAACTATTTGACTTTGAAGTTATGAACTACTCTAAAAAGCCAACCCCATACCAGGAAACCAACCAATTAAAATTAACTTAAAAAATATAATACTAATAACTTTTAATAAAAACAAAAGTCAAATTTCCAACCAGAAGGCAACAATGGCTACAAAATGCGCTTTGCTGAGCCTAATCTAACTAAATTAATATTAATAAGGCTGTTTGAATGTATTGTTTTAAGACTTTGTGGATTAGAGAAAATTGGTAATAAATTGACTCTTGTGCATTCAGTTCTTTTTTTAAAAACATTTTAAATAATGATTCCACCCTGGAAAAAGGGTGATTAAAATAAATCATAAAAAGCCTAAAATGACTGTGACACCTATGCCCATTGGTGAGTGTAAAACTTTCATCACCACTGTATTTCAGTGGATCTGTCTAACTAACCACACATTTAACAACACTGATGCCAGCTGAAGATTCATTGAAGTGAAGAAGTGTTGAGATGATTCATATTTTCACCCAAACATAAATAAGTTCTGCGAAACATCATCACTGCAGGCTGTAAAGCTTACATTTCTTGTTTATGGCCCATTTACATCTACAGTATGTCGAACTGATTTGCTGTTAAGCCCTATTTCTACATATCCTGTGGTGTCCTGTGTGCTGCAGCTTGGATTAACCAAAGCTGGAACGGTGAGGGGCCACTCGGTGCCACCTAAATTACAGCTGACATCCCCTGTCTCCTTCATATGCACAAGGATGGCATGATGTCAGAGACGGATGCCTGCAGAAGCCTACTATGAGGATACATTTGGAAACAACGTTGTTGGGCTGCAGATGCTGCCTGATTGCTCACCTTTTACAGTGAAGTGTGGAGAGGTGCTGAACCTAACTGCAGCTGTGGCCATTTTATTAAAACTGTCTCTTCTGTTTAGTGGGTTATTTTTTACCATGACTAATTTCAGTGTGTTGCTACTTTTGTAGTGTTTTGATTAATTTGGGGAAAATTAAAAACCTGTAAATATCTTAATGTAATTGTTTTTTTTAATGAATCAGCCTGCAGTCTTTCTGCATGGAATTTGCATGTTCTCCACGTGCATGCATGGCTTCTCTCCAGGTACTCCAGCTTCCTCCCACAGTCCAAAAACATGACTGGTAATTTAATTGATCTCTCTAGATGGTCCTTTGGTCTGTGTGCGAGTGGATGTTTGTCCTATATGTCTATATGTTGATCTGCGATGGACTGGTGACCTGTTGAGGGTTGCCTCTCGTCCAGTGACCGCTGAAGATAAGGCACCAGCTCTCCCTCGACCCTGCTAGGATAAGCGAGTATAGATGATGGATGGATGGCGTATGGCTGAGGGTTTCCACCTAAAGCTTTAAAAAATATTATATTGTATATAAAGATCAAAACAAAAAATCTGCCTCCACATTTAAACTAGTAGGACACTAGATGACTAAAAACATCCTTGAAGGCTATTCAAACAAGACAAGTTGATCTTAGCTCCATTCAGCCTTGCTTGTCACAGTTTCAGTCATTTTAAACCTTCAGTTATTGACCTCACTGTAGAGACAGGTTTAACTTAATTTTCTTTATTTTCTTGTAGCCAGTCCCTGACTTGTGAAGATCAAGATCACACCTTATTTCAGTTACATGGTTTCTTGTCTTCCCTAATTTGTTAAGTGGTTACATGTCACAGGGAAACAGGAAATCATGGAATACTTATGAGCGTGATTTTATTAAAAAATAGCTTTAAAAATTTAGCTTCTAACAAGAAATACTTTTTTCCTGCTAATTAAGTATAAACAAATTAAATTTCAATGTGAGATAGGCTGACTTTTTAAGGCCTTTTACACATATTTCCCTAGAGGTGCCAAAGGGTTCTCTAAGTAAGTGTCCAGACAGGAAAGGCACAATTTATTTTTATTAATATGCAAAAAGTGTGGAACCCATTTTATAAAGGAAAGACAAAGCATCACCTAATATGAACACAGATGACACAAAGTTAATCCACCAGAGTGTCCACTGTTGTACTGGTGGATGTGATGATGCCATAAAAAAGAAAATAAATATCTAGAGCAGATCAGCGCTGCGCCAAAGTAAAGAAATATCATTCCCAGAAGCTTTCCGAAGGATTCTTGGAAGTCTTTGGAGTTAGATGCAGGGTTATGTGGAGGGCAGCCAGGATGGATGTTTGATTTGAATAATGGAGTCAAACAACAGCGACAGAATACAGAAGATACAGAAACTTCATTCACTTTACATCAAGGCAACACGGGAAAAGCAGAAAGGTACAGTGGAGCGCTTTAATTAAATACTAAAAATTGTTCAGTGATTAAATGTGTTTTGCAATAAAGCAACTTTTAAAAATGCATTTTCTTTATGTGGGAGCTCTGGGAAGAATTTGACAGGAGACTGGTTCACCTGGGAAAGTTGGCTGCTCTGACTGCAGGAGGATTTGTGAGTGTAGCTCTGGGGTGAATTCTGCAGAACACACAAGCTCTTATTAAACTTCCTGTTTTCATCAATAAGACCTGAGGACATGCCTGTGCTGGCATATAAGAATGAACACACAAATATAGCTTTTAATGACTTTTACAACCTCACATTTTCAGAGAGTTACTAAAAAGCTACGCTTTCTAAAATAATGTAAAATATTTTCTCTTTTTTTTGTTGAGTGTTTTCTTATGTTCTTTGGGCTCTTAAATTAGTGTTAGCTTGATATGACAGTGGCTGTTGCTTGGCTATAACACCGAAGCTACTGGTCTAGATCAGTGTCCATTCTTCAAAGTCAAACAAGCCAATAGAGGGTGTCAATCACACAGAAGTAGAGACATTATACTCATGATTAAAAATATTTTCGGGCAGATTTAGTCACAACCTTACCTCTCCTGTCTCAGTTATTATACTCATTGTTACTCACTTTTCAATAAAAAAAAACAATATAGTTGTAAAGATCCATAACCTGTCATCCATTTAAATCCCACCTATATCAGAACTGGCTTTCCTTATGGTAAAACAAAATAAAGCAAAGTTAAGTAAAAGTAAATGGGCTTTCCTATTGAATGTTATTGCTTCAGGAATGGGTGAAGATAGCTATTGATCTCCCTCATCCTTGGCCATTACCATTGGGATGGCAATCAGGGAGGCCAGTTGGTTTCTGGGTAAACAAGCAGTTTCTTTTTCTGTGGCAGAGCGGTGGACTGAGAGCAGAAGGAAGCTCTGGGAAAAAGAAAATCTGTTTTCTCCTCTGCTGCTGACAGTACAATTGAAAACTATCATTCATGAATGGTCGAAACATGATTGTTTCTCTTGTTGCGCCGGCCCATGAGAGCAGATATATGCCCTGGGGTCTAAGGCAACATTTACAAGAACAAACAGTGATGTAGAATGCATGAAAGTGGTCGCATTTTTTTAAATCCTGATTGGTTTCTGCAACCTGACCACGTTTCCCTGCTTAAACTGGAAACTCAGACAAAACATGGCTCCCTGCACCAAGACCCTTACAAATATTTCACTAATTAAAGTGGAAATCTGGAAATGCTGTGCAAGCAAACCGTTTGGCGTGTTAGCTAGAAAGACTTGTGAATGAAATGCATCTTTCCAGAGACACAGCTCTACTAACTGCAGCAGCTCTAAAACTGCCATTTAAAACAACTAATCTGAGGTAATCAGATTTTTTTTTCTTTTCATTTAGAAAAATACTTGAAGCGAATATATATTTAATTTCTAAGATGTTTGTTCCTTACAGCTCTCATTCTTGCAGCTAACAGGAGGGAGATTTTCCGTCGACTGCAAAGATTGAGCCATCCACTTTCATTAACACTATCTATTCGTTTTGAATCCATACTGTGATGAGTCAGGCGTGATTCTCCAGCCTCGCACTTCTCTAAATGCCATTCCAAACTCATTACCTCTGTCTCGTGTCTGGCCTTCCACCATCATGTTCTGACCTTGAGAAAATAGATAGAAAGGTGACAACTGTATACCTGACTCTATAAAGTAAGGAAAAAGGTAAGTGTGGTTCTGTGTATGTGACCTGGAATTACCATAGAATGAGATGTTGTGTAGTGAAAATTTCTGATGTGCATATTAGGATAAAGGATCTACCATTTGATGAAAAAGGAGAACAGCATACAATAATCCTTTCTGTCCTTCAATGGGGGGATTCCAGATAACAGTACATTAAACGGGTTTTCAGAGAAGAATCACTGTGTTTTAGGAAGAAGTTTGACACAAATAAAACAGAGCATTTGTGAATATCTAAAAGATGTATTTTTTTTTCTGCAAATGTGATAATTAAATATGAAGCAAGAATTTGTGGCAAATTTTTCACTGAATGAAATGAAAAAAACAAAACATTTTTTCATAAAATGGATAAAAATCAAGGTTTATCATTGAGTATTAATGAATTTTACTGAACATTAAAAAAAAATAGCCATAAAATCCACAGTATGGTTTCAGTGTCAATGTTTTTTAGTTACTGTCTTAAAAGCAGATTCACTGCTGTCAAACCAACATGTTTCAGGTGATCCAACACATTTAATATGAAGCAAAGATAACCTGAGTAAATACAGACATCAATTTTCACATGATGATTTTGATTTATTCATTCATAAAATGGCCCTATGTAATAAAATAAAATTCCCCCTAAACCTGACAACTGCTTGTGCCACCCAACTGCCAACAAGTGTTCAGGATAACTGTCTATGAGTTTAATTCTTGGTTGAAAAGACGAAGTTTAAACGCTGGTTTTAATTGATGTTTCTCAGCATTTGGTTTTCTGAATGAAGGGACAAATATGCATGAAAGCCTATGTCCCTGTTATGTTCAGCCACTGATATTGACTGACTTCCAAAATAATGGAAATTGGTGGATTTTCAGACTTTTTGTTTCAGAACTCTTTTTTATAAAATTCTGGCCAATGTGGTAGGATTGACCAGGTCAACTTTCACATATGGACCAGGGAAGCCAGTTCTTGAGGTATTCACTTTTACACCCATGAACTCTATCACCTGGACCATCATCATGGCCTATTATTTGGTAACTGGCTTTTGCCAGTTACAGCAGATGACCTCTCAATCTGAGCCTGGTTCTGCCGGATGTTTCTTCCTGTTAAAAGGTAGCTGCACCTCTCCACTGTTGCCACAGGCTTGCTAAGGATGAGAGATTGCTGCAAAATCGATGACTCGATGCAATCAGCTGGATTTATACCAAATGGCATTTTATGCTGAACTGTAATTGACTGTATTATATTATTATACTTTGGGTTGAACTTAACAGAATGTAACTGGATCTGAATCTGACTTTATGAATGAATTATTTTAGAAATAATTGGAATGAATTGAATAGATTTGTGACCGAATTAGTACTTATATAAGTGGATATACATTTTTGTGTCAAGTGTTTTGTTTAATTCATGTGTTAAAAAACAAACCTCAATCTACTGTTTAATCCAGTCTCTTAAAGTATCTGGATTAAAACTATGTACTGTATGACAATATAATCACATGAAAGGCAGACTGTGAGATCCAGCTGTGATGTTTTTTTCAGTGACATCACCTCAGCAGCAGGATATAAACCTCATTATCTGCAGTCCATCCCACCATAGCAATCATTTTCCTCCCTATTTTACCAGATTGCCATACTGCAGCTACATGTGTACTGTCAGTGATACGTGTTTTAATAAGATGTGACAAAGATTTGCTTTGTGTCATGAATGGACACGTTAGTAATTTGAATGAAGCAGACCTTACCTTATTGGAGGTTTTTTGCTTCAGAGATTGACAAGAGTCCTGCAGTCTGTGATTAAGTCGTGTTTCTGGCTCCTCTTTGAACTGAGCTCATCAAAAAACACTGATGTTGAATTCCTCAATATAGGGGAGTCATTCAGAGTCAAACTCAATGCAAATTACTTGTACAACTGAAATGTCAACTGAAACATGCAGTGTTCCTGACCTGTGGCTACCCAAAGAAGTAATTTCATTGATTCAGATTTCCACTAATCCTTCTTCATTTCTTCACAGTCTCTGAAGTTACAGAAATAAAGTCTGTCTGGGGACAAGTATGAGGAAGAGTAACCTGTGGGAATCAGGTGGAAATGTCACTTTCCTGTCGTTGGATGGCTAATCATAGTTATGATTAGTCTTAGTCTTCTTAACAAGACAAAACTGGATATATAATAAAAATAAGCTATAAGTTGCAATGTTTGGTCTGTAAGACTGTTTAAAATAACTGAAAATAACTAAAGTTAAACCAGTGATATGATTGGGAATAAACTCTTTCAGGTTTTGTTTTGACATGTTTTGTTCTAAGTAGCTTTCAGTTGTCTAATTGTATTTGTATTGATATTAATATACTATTGAATACAGATCCGGTCAAAAGTAACCATTTGCCCTTTAAGTTTTAGAGTTTTATCTATTTTGTACATATCTAGTGTTTTGGGGTGTACTTAGTTTTTCAAGAAACTTTTCCATCCTGTGTAAATTTTTGTTTCAGGAACGCAGTGGATTAAGTGGTGCCTTGTTTTGTAAATAATTTTAAAGCCTCGTAGAGACCAGATTGTTAATATTTTAAAACCCCAGATTTGACAGAGGGTGTCCTTTCTTTTTCCCATGACTGTATGGACTGAAAGGATGTGTTAACTACTGATCACTGGTATTTGTCTATACAATCACCGGTTAGTAAGAGTAAAACCACTGAATAAATGTATGATGTCTAGCAAAAGTGTTCATTCCCCTTTAAGTTTTGTACATTGTGCCATGTTGTTGGCACACATTGAATTTAAATTTTTAGGCTTTTATTTGATAGATCAACATAAAGAAGTGCATAATTATCAAGTAAAAAAAAGGACATAAAATCCCCACCCCAAAAAAGAGTCTAACGCATGAATATGCTTTAATCCAAACCATTCCATTATATGCTCTGCCTTGATGTTTAGAGCTGTTGTCCTCCTGGAAGGTGAACCCCCAGTCTCTTCAGTCTACTGCAGCCTCTAACAGGTTTGCTTCCAAGATTGTTCTGTATTTAGCTCCATCCATCTCCCCATTAACTCTGACCAGCTTCTCTGTCTCTGGTGAAGAAAAGCATCCACACAGCATGATGCTGCCACCACCATATTTGCATGTTGGCATGGTGGATTTAGGGTTATGTGCAGTTTTACATTGCCATGACACATGTGCAAGTAAACCAAAAACCAAAATTTTTGTCTCATCCTTGTTCCCTACGTGAGTTATGGTACATGGGAATTTTTAAGCCATTTTTTAAAGCATTGCTCTCCTCTTTTCACTCTTTCCTAAAGGCCAGATTTACTGTATGCTGTACAACTAATACCTGTGGTGTCAACAGATTGTCCCACCTGAACTGCGGCCGCTCTGGAGGTACTATGGCCTTCTTGGATGCTTTTTTCAATTGTTGTATTTGAATAATAATATTATTGTTATAGAGAGAATATTTAAAAAACAGAAAAAAGGCTAATTTTCTCTTGCCAGATTCCTCAGTAGCTAGCACAAAGAATTTCATTAGTAAAGACACATTTGTCATTTGTCCCGATCACATATAAACCGCCCCATTCCAATGGTGGGCCATATATCCACTTCCACTATAATACATAAAATGTTACTGCTTAATAAAACGGGGGAGAAATACTCCAAGAACCCTTAAAAGCTGTCAGAATGTGAGGAGGTTTGTGATTTACACACTCAGTGAGAGGTCCAATGTAAACTTCTGCACATTTATAAACATCCACCCTGGGACATTTACCTTTCGTCCTCATTGTCTCCGTCTCGTTGACATATGGCCATCAATTTCTGCCTCATCTCAACGCAGATCGTCTTTAAGGTCGATTGGATCTGCCCAGGCTGTAGCCTGATGCTCTGTTCTCCTTTCCTCTTCGTTTTAATTGCCACCCCAGGGGAGTGCTTCTGTTTGCTCCTGGTGCGGGCCCACGGCCATGATGTTAATTTATATGACAGATAAAATTTTTGAAGTGTGCTTCTTTCAAGCACAATGTTTCCTCTGTGCTGCTTATAGATGATCTGGCTGTTTCTGTATGTGCAGCATAAAGATGTTTGCAAATTAATAAAACATATTTTTAGTCCTGAACTCAGTTTTATATATTTATATATGAACAAGTTTCAATAGTTTTAAAATTGGCTTCTGTTGTTTCCAACAACACAGAAATAAAAAAAAAAAAAACAATTATTTTCTCTCATTATCAGAGAAAGCGCAAATAAACTGCCTCCTTAAACAGCTAATAACTGAGTTACTGAGGTTTTATTAATAGGACATGAGGTACAACACTATTTTTTGCCCTTTTAAGGACAAAAGTGATAAAGTCTTCTCATTAAAGTAACTGATGCGACAATTACTTCCTTGCTTTGACCTTTGGGAGCTGTTGGACCCTCACTGTGTCTCTAGTAACAAAACATTGACAGCTGCTATTTGAAATTACAGAGCTTGTCCATCATTTTGACATCATGCTGAAGCCAAGGCCCCCTGCCACCTTTTTCTGCTCTCAAGTGTTATGTCTTCAGGGAGCCATTGAGGGTCTGGACTAACAAATAACGGCAAGCGACATCATTTGTCTTCACCAGACCATTCAGTTGTGTCGGAGTCTACAGTGGCCTGCGAAAAAATGGATTCGCTCCTGTTTTTCTCAGAAGCTGATAAATATTTGTGAGTTTTTAAAATATGTTTAGTCTAAATGAGAAAAAAAAGTTATGTTATTTGCACCTGCATACAGTCTGCAAAATTAAATAAACAAAACTCTGGTTTGGTTTGGTAGTTTGGCCTGACGTATGGATTTACCATGTTAGCATAATAATCCATAATGAAGGACATTCATATTGTTTCTAAGCCAAATTTTGATGTCCAGAATTTGCATGTCCAGATTTCTGCCTTCTCCTGCCACTGGGCTCACACTGCACCCAACCTTCACTCTGCTCTCCACATTCAGTAGGCCCACCAGGGTGATTACGTCTTGTTGCCTTTTTGGGCTGTGCCCGGCCAAAGTCCAGAAGCCAAGTTTTCACCACCAACCACTTGTCAACGAGTGTAAAGCTGATAGGATGAGAGTCACCTCCTCTACTGCCTGGTTCTCATGGTAGGATTTGTATGTCGATTTTTGCCCCAATCTTCCCCTTCTGACACGCCCCGGCCATCTTGATGGCTCTTAAAATAATCTTCTGAGATAATCCTGCCATGTGTGGTGTGTTAAGACTGATCTAGTCTGCTCAGAAGGACGTCAGGACCGCTCGGACACATCGTCTTGCCCTGATATCCTACCGTGTAGGGTGTTCCCCAAGGACAAACGAGCATGCAGCGTGTTGAATGTGACAAATTGCCAATCGGAAAGCAACGTGACAGAAACATGAAAGGAAATTACTCTGAACTCACATTTGATCTTGAGAGGGTTTGCGAGATTTACTGTCTGACATCTGAATGTTCGTGAGTGAAATCTGTGTGTGTTTTGCTTGCTGTGTGGCTAGACACCACACACTGTAGGACTAAAGCTGCTATACCTGCGATTTTTTATCGTCTATTGAGGTGACTGTGGCTCCATAGGAAGAGTAGTCGTCTTGCAATCAGAAGGTTGTGGGTTTGATTCCAACTTCCTCCTGCCATATGTTGATGTGCCCCTGGGCAAGGCACTTGACCTCAAGTTGCCTACCAATCTGCATATCAGTGTATGAATGTGTTAGTGAGTGCGATTGGGTGAATGTGGCTCTCGTGTAAAGTGCTTTGAGTGGTCTGTATGACTGGAAAAGCGCTATATAAGTTCTGTCCGTTTACCATTTATTGTGGGGTCTCTCAGAATTTGAAAATCAGCCAACTATTTCAAAATCCGGCCTTGTGAACCAGGCATAAGACTGAGGCATAAGGCATAAGACTGAGGCAATGGTCCTCAATTGGACAAAGGTGGATTGCTCTCTCCAAGTTTGGGGCCAATCCTTCTCATAGTCACCTGATCTTTGCAGAAAAAGGGCGAGAGGGAGGGTAAACCATGAACTAGACACTGATCAATTAAAATGTCAACACACAAAACAGTCACATGTATGTATCTAAACACCTACACCCAAGAGTGACCTAATATGCATGTATCCAGACTATGGGAGAAAATCGAGCACAAAAAAAGTTCCTGCATGCAAACTCCACACACAATTTTCCATATCCATATAAAATGCTATACAATTGTCTGTTGAAATTATACAAGCTGTGAATGTGTTCATAGATTGTTCTCAAATATAGATCTATATTTTGATTTATTGATGCATCAGTTTATCGGGTGGCTTCTCAGTTCTGGGTCAATGCAGATGCAGCACTAATCCACAGTCCACAATCTAGATTTCAAATCTATATTATTATCTAGAACCCTTTGAAATTTTTTTGAGGGAACATATTACTCAAAACAATGCACAGAACTGAAGGAGGCTAAAAACATAAAAGAAACAGATAATCATGACAGTCAATGTTTGGGAAAAATGTCTTTCTAGAGGAATTGAAGAAGTTGTATTCAATGTAAGACAGTGACTTGTTCCCACACACCAGCACTGCAACATTATTATTGTAAACTAACATGTTGCCTTATTTTGAATCTTTGATCAAAGCAAAAGCACACTGAACTCATTGGCTAACCAACTTGCTGGTTTCCAAAATGTCCAACAGTGTCTGCATTATCAGCCCTCATCTTTGGCTTCTCAGCGCCAATCACTAGTTTATGACCTTTGCTTATTTAACTGGATGTCCAAAGTAATGACATCATCAGCAACTAATCTTTCTTCATGCAATAAATCAAAATATGTAATATCCTAAACAAACTGAACTGTCAAACTCATGGCCGTCCTTTTCTTTCTTGCACAAGATGACCTTTTCTTTTCACTACTGAACTATCCCAGGTAATAAAAGCTTCAAAGTCAGATGCTAAATGTGTTTAGATTTTAATTATCACCTTGATCCTCTTGGCAAATAACAGTACCGATCAATACAGGCTACTGGGAAATATTCCATTTGGAATGCATAGTGGGGATTATCACAATCTCCATCATTGTCATTGTCAATTGAAAAATCAAATTACATGTGATGATGAGTGGATCATGCTGTGAGAGGTGTGACAGATGGATGTCGATGTGGAGAAATGTAGAATGAAATACTTTAAGATCTCTGAGTTTGTGATTCAGTGTTTGCTCCTTGTTCTTCTCTTATTTTCCCTGTTAAAGGTATAAAGATTTATTTGTGTTTTCTTTCAATCTGAAGAAAGATCAAGGAAGCAAAAAGGATACAAGTAAGTCAGGATTACATTATTTTCTTGCAAAAAATATCATGTTATATTATGCTAGAATGTTTTGTGTAAACCAGACTAAAGCCATTGGTGTGTTTCAATGGACATAAGTATTTAAAATAAAAGGACAATTGGAATAAAAATGCATCATGTGAATGCATGATGCATTCCAATTGGAATATTTGGATCTGCTTCAGCTGAATCTAAAAGAAATTCTGTTCCGAATGAGAGCGGTGGTTTTTGCTGATCCACAATCCGAACCGCATCCATCAAAACACTTTGTCTCATTCTGTTTGGGGCAAACTGACCTGATTGCATGTGTTTCCTATGTCGACGTCACGCATTTCCGCCTTTAGTGGAAAACCTTGTAGAGATGTTAATTTTCTCCCGCTCCCTCGTCCCGTAATGCGGGACCAGCAACATCGTGTGTTGCTGATGGATGGGTTGGTGGGAGAATGGATGGATGGATGGATGCTGGATGTGAGCTGGCTGCTGGAGCTCTGGGTAACGTCACTTCCTGTTTTCGCTGTTGCACTTGGTGAATTGTTTGGTGTGTGAAGGCTCTCTCGTTTGATCTGATTTCTCTCTACAGTGATATCTCTTACTTGTTCTAATACATAAACACATACTTTCTGTTGCTGTATTTAACTTTTGGGGACTCTCCGTGTCTTACACGGTTTTCTAATAGTGGTAAGGGGTCGCTAGCTTAGCGTTAGCTTTGGCTCCACCATGGCTAACCGTTCTGCTGTTTCTCTCTCCAAGTCTTCTCCTCTCTCCTGTTCAGTTACTCCTCTGCCTCCTTTCGTGATAATGGTACGTGTAATAAATGTAGCATTTTTGTAGCTTTGGAGGCGAGGGTGTCGGAATTGGAGGCGAGGCTGTTGAAAAACCAGCAGATAGCCGAGGCCCCTTAGCCAGCGCGGAGCCACCGAGGGTAGCTCCCCGTAGCAGTCCTCCAGCAGAGCCCGCGCAGCCCGGGCCTCGGGCTGGCTGGGTGACGGTACGTAGAAAGCATAGTCCTAGACCCCAGCCCACAGGTCACCACCAACCAGTCTGCGTTTCTACCAGATTTTCCCCGCTCAGCGACACACCCGCTGAGAAGCCAACTCTGGTAATTGGCAGCTCCATAGTCAGAAACGTGGCACTAGAGACACCAGCGACCATAGTCAAATGTCTGCCAGGGGCCAGAACGGGCGACATCAAATCCTACCTGAAACTGCTGGCTAAGGATAAGCGTAAATACAGTAAGATTGTTATTCACGCTGGCGGTAATGACACCCGGTTACGTCAATCGGAGGTCACCAAAGTTAGTGTTGCTTTGGTGTGTAAGTTTGCCAAAACAATGTCGGACTCCGTAATTTTCTCTGGTCCCCTCCCCGACTTAACCAGTGACGACATGTTTAGCTGCATGCTGTCATTCAACCGCTGGCTGTCTAGGTGGTGTCCAGAAAATGATGTGGGCTACATTGATAACTGGCAAACATTTTGGGGAAAACCTGGTCTGATCCGAAGAGACGGCATCCATCCCACTTTGGATGGAGCAGCTCTTCTTTCTAGGTATCTGGCCGAATTTAGTAGTTCTCCAAAACTCTGACAACCCAGGGTTCAGACCAGGAAGTAGGGTCGTAGTTTAACACTCCTCTCTGCAGCTTCTGTACTGCTACCCACCCATTACCCTATTAAGACAGTGTCTCGCCCACGGCCAAAATTGAATAGATTAAAAAATAATCTAAAAGGAGGAAATCAGGAAAATCTCATAAAAATAAACACAACTGAGACTAAAAATAAAAATAAAACAATTAAATGTGGCCTACTGAACATAAGATTTCTCTCTTCAAAGACATTGCTAGTTAGTGACCTGATTTCTCACAATCAGATTGATTTATTTTGCCTAACAGAAACCTGGCTGCAGCAAGAGGATTATGTTACTATAAATGAGTCAATTCCTACTAATTATTTAAATTTTCACATTCCTCGAAATACTGGGCGAGGAGGAGGAGTAGCAACCATCTTTCAGTCCGATTTATTGACTAGTCCCAGACCAATCAATAGCTATGACTCTTTTGAATATTTTAATCCTTAGTTTTCCTCATCCAAATTGCAAAGCACTAAAACCACTTCTATTTGTTGTTTTGTACCATCCACCAGGCCCTTACTCTCAATTTTTAGATCAGTTTTCAGACCTTTTATCTGATTTAGTGTTACATACAGATACAGTTATTATAGTGGGGTATTTTAACATTCATGTTGACACTGAAAGTGATAGCCTAAATATAGCCTTTAATGCTATCTTAGACTCAATTGGCTTTGCTCAAAACATTGACAAACCTACCCACCTTTGTCTTCATTCTCTGAACCTTGTGCTGACATACGGCATTGAGTGTAAAGACATAACAATATTTTCTCATAACTCTGTCCTGTCTGACCATTTCTTAATAACCTTTGAGTTTAATTTAACCGAGTACTCCACACCTGAAAGAAAATTTCATTATAGTAGATCATTATCAGACAATGCTGTAACAATCTTTAAAGAATCTGTTCCACTTTTAATCTCCTCATTATCACTGAAAGGCACAGTGGAGGGCAATAATTCTGTTTCTGCCCCTTCACAAATTGATTCTCTTGTTCATAGTGTTACTTCATCATTGTGTGGTGCATTAGACAATGCAGCCCCCTTGAAAAAGAAGGTAATTATTCATAGGAGGCAGGCTCCTTGTGTTATGATTTGGGGTTGCTTGGTTTTTGATTTCTGCTTTTTTCTTTATGTTTTTCACAGATAAGGTTTTGAATCATGTTTCTGTTTGTTTTTCTTATATTTCTCACAGTTTTTGAATCATGCTTTGTTTATTATTTTTCTGGTTATGTTTTAGTCTTGTTCATGTTTTGTCAAGTTTGGTTTTTGGTTCTGGTCATGCTTTAGTTTTTGTTTGTATTCAAGAGTTTCTGTTCTTGCTCCAGCCACGTTCTGTTCTGTTAATTATCTTTATCCGGTTCACCTGCACCTTGTCAATCTGTCTTGCTCCACCTGGTTTTCACTCCATATATACACACCTGTTCTGTTAGTCATTGCGGAATCATTGTGTCTCTACTCATGTCTTGTTTTGTGGACCATGCCATGCCTGTCAAGCCAGCCTGCTTCTGTTTTGTTCCTGCCTCTTCTAAGAGTGAGTTTTGTTAATTAAAGCCTAAAGTCAACTACCGTCATGCTGCCTGTTTGTCTGCGTTCTGGGTTCCTCCGTAGCACAGACTGTAACAGAATGATTTCGCCAACTACGGACCCCGCAGACAAGCAGAAGGCAGATGTCTTGGATCGCTGGGTTCAGCGGCAGAAGGAGGAGGCAATAAGGAACCTGCCCAAGGATTTGGAGGTGCTGCTCTCTCCACTGATGCTGGAGCAGATGGAGCACGAAGCAGTTCAGCGCCATTCTCTGCCTGCTCCCCTGGGTGCGAACTCTGGTCCGGCAGTGAAGTCCTCGCCATTAAGGTTTTTTGCTCGACAGATTTAGAGAGACCAGTCTCATGTATTCCTCTCCGGAGCTGATTGAGAGGATCGGGCAGATGGAGAGGGACTATGAGACCGCAGTAAGGCAGTTTTACTGCCGTCCACCTTCCACGCCAGGACTCCAGGGAGCTGCTGCTGCTGCAGAGCAGTCCACGCCAGGACTCCAGGGAGCTGCTGCTGCTGCAGAGCAGTCCACGCCAGGACTCCAGGGAGCTGCTGCTGCTGCAGAGCAGTCCACCCCAGGACTCCAGGGAGCTGCTGCTGCTGCTGAGCAGCCCACGCCAGGTCTACAGCCTGCTGTAGAGCTTTCGGTGGGCGGGCTACCTCCATTTCCAGGTCCTGAGCACCTTCTCAGTTTTTTCTGGGGGGTGCTCACGGAACTCAAGCCTGACACACACCATGACACACCACAGCCTGACACACCACAGCCTGTCTCTTCCAGGTCTGACACACCACAGCCTGTCTCTGCCAGGTCTGACACACAACAGCCTGTCTCTGCCAGGTCTGACACACAACAGCCTGTCTCTGCCAGGTCTGACACACCACAGCCTGTCTCTGCCAGGTCTGACACACCACAGCCTGTCTCTGCCAGGTCTGACACACCACAGCCTGACTCAGGGCCTGACCCGAAGTCTGCCTCAACCTCCTCCACACGCCGCAGAGGACGTCGTAAGAGGGATGCCTCTGTTCACGCCGCCGGGGGTCCCGCCGACGCCTCAGCTCCTGCTCACGTCGCTGAGGGTCTCGTCGATGCCTCAGCTCCTGCTCACGTCGCTGAGGGTCTCGGCGACGCCTCAGCTCCTGCTCACGCCACTGAGGGTCTCGGCGACGCCTCAGCTCCTGCTCACGCCACTGAGGGTCTCGGCAAGGCCTTAGCTCCTGCTCACGCCACTGAGGGCCTCTGCAACGCCTCAGCTCCTGCTCATGCCACTGAGGGTCCTGCCTACGCCTCAGCTCTTGCTCACCTTCATAAGGGTCCCGCCAACGCTTCAGCTCCTAGCCTCCAGGGGTTTAGTGGGAAACTGGTCCTCGTTCTGGCCTCTGAACCCTGCAACGAGGGGTTCGAGGATGAAGAACTGCCAGATCCTGTCTCTGGGGACTTCAAAGGACAGTTTGTCCTCGTTCTGGCCTCGGAGCCCCTAGATGAGGGTTTTGAGGAGGAAGCACCGCCGGATCCTGTCTCTGGGGACTTCAAAGGACAGTTTGTCCTCGTTCTGGCCTCGGAGCCCCTAGACGAGGGTTTCGAGGAGGAAGTACTGCCGGATCCTGTCTCTAGGGACTTCAAGGAACAGTTTGTCCTCGTTCTGGCTTCTGAACCCAGAGATGAGGGTTCGCCAGGCGCCGCTTCGGCCTCTGAGGGTTCGCCAGGCGCCACTTCGGCCTCTGAGGGTTCGCCAGGCATTCGTCGTCGCCCGCCTGAACTCTGTGCCTGCTCGGGACGACCTCCTGGTCGCCCGCCTGAACTCTGTGCCTGCTCGGGACGACCTCCTGGTCGCCCGCCTGAACTCTGTGCCTGCTCGCGACGACCTCCTGGTCGCCCGCCTGAACTCTGTGCCTGCTCGGGACGACCTCCTGGTCGCCCGCCTGAACTCTGTGCCTGCTCGGGACGACCTCCTGGTCGCCCGCCTGAACTCTGTCCTGCCATGACCCCCCACCGCCCGCCCGGTTCGGGTTGTTTTTTGTTTGGACTCTTGTGGGCGTCTGGTATCCGCCCTTAAGGGGGGGGTTCTGTTATGATTTGGGGTTGTTTGGTTTTTGATTTCTGTTTTCTTCTTTATGTTTTTCACAGTTAAGGTTTTGAATCATGTTTCTGTTTGTTTTTCTTATATTTCTCAGTTTTTGAATCATGCTTTGTTTATTATTTTTCTGGTTATGTTTTAGTCTTGTTCATGTTTTGTCAAGTTTGGTTTTTGGTTCTGGTCATGCTTTAGTTTTTGTTTGTATTCAAGAGTTTCTGTTCTTGCTCCAGCCACGTTCTGTTCTGTTAATTATCTTTATCCGGTTCACCTGCACCTTGTCAATCTGTCTTGCTCCACCTGGTTTTCACTCCATATATACACACCTGTTCTGTTAGTCATTGCGGAATCATTGTGTCTCTACTCATGTCTTGTTATGTGGACCATGCCATGCATGTCAAGCCAGCCTGCTTCTGTTTTGTTCCTGCCTCTTCTAAGAGTGAGTTTTGTTAATTAAAGCCTAAAGTCAACTACCGTCATGCTGCCTGCCTGTCTGCGTTCTGGGTTCCTCCGTAGCACAGACTGTAACACCTTGGTTTAATTTAGATCTGCGTACTTTAAAGCACAATGTTAGAAGATTGGAGAGAAAGTGGCGCTCTACACAACTAGAGGATTCCTACTTAATCTGGAAAAATAGCCTACTGTTGTATAAAAAAACCACTTCGCCAAGCCAGAAAAAGGTTATTTCTCATCATTAATAAAAAGAGAAAAAGAATAATCCTTTTAGGTTTTTTTCTTTGTACGGCTGCAAAACTTTACACAGAGCCATAGCTCTGTTGAGCCATCCATTCCATTAGCTCTTAGCAGTCATGACTTTATGGGATTCTTCTTAAAAAAATTTATTCTTTTTAAAAAATAAAATTTTTGACATACTCCCGGAAGATGATTACTTCATCCTCAGCAAGTGAGACAACATTGGGAAAATAACTGTAAAAACCTGACTTTTTTTGGAAATTTTTTTGATCCTGTGGAGCATCCTGAGTTATCAGAAAAATATTAGCTTCATCTAAACCTTCAACTTGTTTTTTTAGACCCAAATCCCAACTAAACTATTTAAGGAAGTGTTCCCTCTGATTACCAGACCCATTTTGGGTATGATTAATTTATCCTTAGTAAATGGATATTTTTCCCAAAAGGTTTTTTAAGGTAGCTGTAATAAAACCCCTTTTACTTAAGAAACCTTCGCTTGATCGAGATGACTTGAAAATTTTTTTAAGACCTATAACCCAATCTTCATTCTTATCTAAAATTCTTGAGAACATAGTTGCTAATCAAATGTGTGAGCATTTACACAGCCAAT
This sequence comes from Crenichthys baileyi, assembly GCA_036173005.1. Lineage (NCBI taxonomy): Eukaryota > Metazoa > Chordata > Actinopteri > Cyprinodontiformes > Goodeidae > Crenichthys > Crenichthys baileyi. The sequence goes on from JAHHUM010000591.1 coordinate 735,143, forward strand.
GACCTGTTTGAAGAGTTTCAGTCGGGTTTCAGAGCTCATCATAGCACTGGAAACAGCTCTGCTGAAAGTCACTAATGATATTCTTTTTTGCCTCAGATAATGGACTTGTGTCTGTACTGGTTCTGTTAGATTCCAGTGCTGCATTTGATACAGTCGATCAAAAATATTCTCTTAAAAAGGCTGGAAATAGCTGTAGGGATCAAGGGAAACGCACTAGGCTGGTTTAAATTTATTTGTTTTCCCGAGATTCCAGTTTGTTCATGTAAATGAAAAAAATCATCTTTAAACTCCAGGGTTTTAATTGTGGAGTCCCCAAGGGGTTCAGTATTTTGGGCCAATTCTCTTTACTATATATATGCCTCCAAGGGCCCAAAATTATCAGGCAGCATAGGAAAAAATTGTCACTGTTACCCGGATGACACTCAGCTTTACTTATCCATAAATCCTGATGAACTCAACCAGTTAGATAGACTACAAGCATGTTTTTGGAAGACAAAAAAAACTTGGATGACTTTAAATTTTTTGCTTCTAAATTTTCAGACAAGACAGAAGTTGTTGTCTTTGGACCGGAGTCCTTTAAAAAAAAAACTGCTTAGTCCCAAAACTTAACCTGGATGGCATTAAATTGACCTCCGATAATAAAATTAAAAAAACCCTTTGGTGTTTTTTTGACCAGGGAACATGTCCTTTAAATCCCCATAAAAACAGGTTTTCTAGGATTTCCCTTCTTTCACCTCCGGAAAAATTGCCAAAATTTAAAAAAAACCTATCCAGGAGTGACGCTGAAAAACTAGTCCATGCATTTGTTACTTCAAGGCTTGACTACCGTAATTCTTTACTATCAGGATGTCCACAAATTGCAGTTAAAAGCCTTCAGCTGATTCAAAATGCTGCAGCAAGAGTTCGGATGAAAATGAAAAAGAGAGATCATATTTATCCTACTTTAGCTTCCCTTCATTGGCTCCCTGTTAAATCCAGAATATAATTTAAAACTCTCCTCCTCACATATAAAGCCCTTAATGATCTAGTTCCATCATACATCAGAGATCTGATTGTTCCATATATTCCTAACAGAGCACTTCGTTTTCAGACTGCAGGTTTACTGGTGGTTCCCAGAGTCTCTAGAAGTAGAACGGGAGGCAGATCCTTTAGTTATCAGGCTCCTCTCCTGTGGAACCAGCTACACTGTCGCTACATGCATGCTCAGTATGAGGGATTGCTGCAAAGTCAACGCCAGTGACTGTCCACTGTCTCTACATGCTCATCCGGGAGGAGGGAATGCTGCAAGTCACTGACTGGTTGCAATCTGCTGGGTTTCCTTTCCTTAGACAGAAAAACTTTTTATCCAATTTGAATAAATAACTAACTCTGACTGCACTGTTCAATGGTTAGGATTAATTGGAATGTATGTACCTGACTTTTGTGAAGTGCCTTGAGACAACATGTGTCGTGAATTGGCGCTATATAAATAAAACTGAATTGAACTGAATTGAATGGATGGATGGATGGGCCAGACTAACAAAAATAAAACAGAGAATTAGAGATAAGAAACTAAAGACATCAACTCTAAATGCAAGATAGTTACCTATATAACGTAATAACTACAACATCTAACAATAATAGATTGCTCATCTCAGCCAAATGCTTGGAGCGGCTGCCATGGCAACTAGACCTATTGTAATTACAGTGCCAATAAATATCCGCCCAGTTGGGGGGGTCATCATAGACTGTGTATAGAGAACGTTTAGCCGAAGATGGTCAAACAATCACTCAGAATCCAAAAGGAAAAGACAAGACGCTGTAAAATAGTAGCTTAACTCATCCACTGTTTCACTCTTCATCCCAATACAGACGTCACATTTGCAATGAACTTGAATAGCAGACATACCTCAGAAACCCAAAATAATTTGTTTTACTGAATGCACTTCATCTCTTCATGTTTAGACATACATAAAAAAAAAATGTTTTTGGAGATGCCAGCATATGTGGGAACATAAGAAACAGTGTGACAGCTGCATCACTACCAACTCAAAGGCTGCCATCTTAATTTGGCCACTTTAGGTTTGAAATGTTTTTAACTTAAAGTTATGGTGCATTCATTGTACTTTTGAAGACCAAAATCTACTTTTTTTCTACCTTTTACATTTTGTTTTGCATTTTGTTTGAGTGTATAAACCTGGGTTGTTATATATCTGTATATAGCAAATAAATATAGATATATAACATATATATATACATACATATATATATATATATATAATATATAAATATATAAAATTATATTTAATATATATATATATATAATATATATATAAAACTATATTCTGCGTAAAAACATTTTAAAAAAGGCCTTTTTTTGGAAGTGATAACTTGCCAGCCTTTGTCTAATCCCTGTGTATTATTTATTGCTGTTCGTTCAAAAGCCAGCTGTGGTCAATAAGGACTCAAAAATAACTCTGAGGGGTAAACAAACATTTAATGTGCTTCTCCAAACTTCAAACTCTTGCTGACCTTTTGCCTTTGTGACAAGAGACTAAGTAAACTGCACTTATGCTCTTAAGAAAGTTTATAAATGCTGCATGTGCACCAGCTGTTGCCTTTGCTAATCAAGCCCAGCTAGAGAAAACAAACTGCCTTTAATTTCAGCTTATGACTTGTGACTTGTGAGAGGTTACCTCTGTAGTTCACCAGAAAGGACACATTCCAGGAAACATACCAGCTACTAAAGAAGATAGTCTGTTTGCAATTTGTTATCTCAGTGCTGAACTCAGTCAGCAACTTGTTTAGCAGCACTAACAGAGCTGTATTATTTTGGAGGTTAAAGTTCCCCTTAACAAATGTTCTATTGTTTTCTACTATTGGTCTTTTTAACTATGGATCATTAAGTTCCTGCTATTACAACAAAGTTATGAAAAACAGTCACTTTTATTAACCTATTGTGCACGTCCTGATTAAGAGTCGGATTAGAAGATGGCTACAACTTGTGTGATTATGCCACTGCTCCTTTTAAGGTTCAGTTAAAACTAACACTGTTTTGCTGATTCTGGCTTTGACAGTACGTAGGTGTCCCATCACTAAGCCCAGTCCCTCCTGTTTGCATAGGATGCCTGAACATCACCAAACTTTCCCAACACGTAGATAGAAACAGCAAATTATAGGAGAGGAATCTAAATATGCAGTTAGTTTGGAGCAATTATTTTATGCTTCATATTCACAGACTTAGCCCTTAAGCCCAACAAAGTAGAAAATAGATTCCTCTTTCCTGACTGAGTATTCCATTAATTTCTCATTCTCTCCTTGCATTGCCCAGTGGCATGTCTTGTCTCTGTGATTTCTTTTACCTCCAACAGAGCTTTGGGAAAATATGAAACTCACCTTCTCATGCTGCCCTAGCCTTTAGCTACAGTTTGAGGTTTGTCAGTTTAGACAGGTTTTAGTGTTGTCCTAAAAAGAAAAAAAAAATATTTGTTTTTAGTTTTTGTGTTGAAGCAAACTATGGGAGAAGAATGTGGTGCAAAGCTGCATCCACAGGTTATCAGTGTGTGCATCTGCAACAGGAAGGATTGCAGCCAATTGTTCCCTAACCTAACATTTAAACATAACCTGTGGATTAGTGTCAAAGAATGGAAACAACCTAAATCATTGGCGCCAGAGACAGTAATAATTTGTTGTGGTCTAATTAATATTAAATGACACTTCAGATCTCCTGGTCTGAGTAAGTCTGTTAATGGCTCCTTTTATCAAAAAGACTTTTTGAGGACAGAAGGGTTTTCCTTATCTGTACATACAAAGCCACTGACTCTTTGCAGTCATTTGTTGTTGATATTTGCTTTGAAAGATCCATCCATCAATATTCTAAACTCCTTTTTATCCTTGCAGGGTTGCAGAGGGTTTGATGCCTTTAAGATTATGTCTGAATCTGTCTGAAATTTGAATCTAGAACTTTCTTCTTATGAGGCAACCATACTAACCACTGCTCTACCCTGCAGCTCTATTCCTGAATCATCTGAATGAAAACATTTTAATCACAGTTTTACACTCCAGCCCAGCAGATGGCGATAATGTGCTTTTTTACCAAATTGCTATTTGACACAACGTTCTATCAAAACAGGGACACAACGTTCTATCAAGTACCTGCCAGGAATTCCTGTTAAGTGACATTTTGTACAACTATTAGTAATAGTTTTATCATCATGCATGGATTGTCAGAAAACACACAATCAAACTCCTGAGCTGCACCCCTCTGACACTGGAGGGCAAAGTGGACCACTGCTGATTGGTACAAATGCCAGAATTCATGTCAGGCAGACCTCGTTGAGTGGTTAAGGGATTTGGATTATTTAAGATATACAGTGTCTAGGAAAAATATGTATACCCTTTTTTCATATTGTTATGCCACAGTCAAATACATCAGTGCCTTTTAAGGGGATTGATAGACCAGCACAATTTGTTTTAAAAATTAAAATATGAAAAGTCTACTGCCTTCAGAATCACTTTGTTAATAAATAGAGTCCGCCTGATTGTCAGTATAAATGCAGCTGTTCTGTTTCTGGCCTCTGAAGTTGGTTGGAGAATATTAGAGAACACAGCAGACAGTTCTGGGAGAAACTTGTGAACAAGTTTAAAGCAGAGTTAAGGTCTAGAACAATATCCAAAGCTCTGAACATGTCACAGAGCTCTGTTCAATCCATCATCTGAATCGCAGGTGCATCTGCCAACACAACAGTTATGCACTGCTACTTATGCAGTCAGCTTTGTCATTATTAAAAGAAAGTCTGTAAGATTTCCTTTTTCGATGTTTCTCACAAGAAATGTAGGGTACACAGAAGGTGCTTTGCTCAGATGAAAGTTAATCTTTCTGGCCTAAGTGCAAAACTATGTGTGGCAGAAAACTAACCCTGAACACACCATCCCAAAAGTAAAACAGGGTGGTGGTGGCAGCATAGTGCTGTGGGGATACTCATCTTCAGCAGAAGGGTGGGGGGGTTAGCCATGCCATACATTTGGCTTCATGAACTGTTACTATTAGGTTCTAGGATGTCTAAAAAGTGAGGATTCTTCAACTGAAACTGGAGAGTAAACGTTTCAACATGATGGTTGCTTTGCAGATTATGTTGCTGATCACTTTCTGGATTCTCCGATCTGGGAAAAAAAATACCTTATTTAGAAATAGTTTGCAACAAATATTTATCAAAATTTTAGAATAATGTCCATAACTCATGTTTTAAAATTTATCTGTGGAGGGCCTCTAAGGGTTTCAGTTCTCAAATGAAACTAGGAGCAGACGACCAGCGGCATCAAAGGAGAAACCTTTACCCTGTTGCAGTGCCTAAGCGATCGATGTATGGCCAAAAAGTTAAATAAGTCAAATTTTTCATAACTTCATACAATGATTGTGCTGAAAGCCAAAATGACAGCGTGTGCTGCGGCTTGATGTGAGCTAGTTTTTGTCTCCCTCTGAGTTGAAAAGTGTGGTCCACATCAAAGCCTCCAAACATCTGGTTCTGGGAAAAGGGAAGAGGGCAGGTGGAAGTAAGAGGTCCTCATTTTAGCAGCAGGGGAATGTCAGAGGGGAGTGAGGGGTTATTGGCAACACAGAAACCTTCACCACACTGCAGGGAGATTAATCAGAGTTTACGAGGACAGGACTATCGTTTCCTGAAAGAGTGTTGGAAAATTAGCATGACCATGAATCTCAGCAGGTTTAGTTGTTGGGTCCTGACTTTTACCAAGCTGATACAAGCCGAGGAAACAGTTTCTAACCCCTGGGTTTGTGTTAAAAAATAAACTACTTAGTTTATTAATGTAATTATTGTACAGCCATCTAACAAATAAACTTTTTTAAAAAAGGTTATTTACTATGAGCATGTTGATTTAGCATTTTAAGGAAAACAACGTTTCATAGACAGAGATCCACTGCTGGATCTTATGATTCGAGTCTGTGTTTCACATTTCGATGCTTTGTCAGTCACCTTCAGCATTAACATGCAAGCTCTATGCAGAAAGATCCAAGGGCAGAATTCAAACCCAGAAATTTCTTGCTGCAAGGAAACAATCCTACCAACTGTGCCACCATGCAGCCCATGCCAGAGAAAGGAGGACTAAATCTGTGAGTTGTGCAAAACTGGACTGGGTCCTGTGTTCCTAACAGCACACCTCACCCTTTATGCTGTAGTCCGAGGACCTTGGATCATGTATGATCTGCGGTCATGCTGGGGCTAGCTGATTAAGTTGACCCTCATCATTACGTCTGCTTGGCAGCTCAGGCGGAGGATGTGGCTGTTTTTCAGGCCCAGGCAGGACATCTAGTTTGTAAGTACTTTTTTCATCATGTAAAACACGTTTAATTGTGTTGTTGCTAAAATGTGCTATATAAATAAACTTGACTTGCCTTGCCTTGATGACCAGCTTCCATGCGTTTTTCTTTGCTGAATTATTTGGAAACCAGTAGTTTTCTCAATCTATGGCTCAGGGATTTTTCTGCAGGTGTACAGAATACAAGTAAACCTCTTTAAAAACATTAGTGAAGAACACTGAGAAAAATAATAGATGCACTTTGAGTGTATTTGCTGTACTTAAGAACACTCAGTGGCGGAGAGCTACCAAGACAATCACAGAGTCAATTGTGCAAAAGTTGGTTTGTTATAAGAGTGAGTTTTATCAGTTTAGATCCTGATTTACAATGAAACAGCAGAAAGAAACTTAAAAACATTAAAAGCATTTTAATTTTATGTGAGTTTGATTGATTTTTTTTTCAGACTTGCAAGTTTTGTTAGCAAAAGCACACCACTTTTAATACCTAAACCACAAAAGACAAGAATTAAGAGCTCCTGACTAAAAGTAAAAACAGTAATCTTACACCTGTGTGACATATGGAAAATGAAAGATTTGCTCAGTTCTCCAGCATTTGTTAACATATTGTTAACATTTGTTGCACTAGTGGCCTTTATTCATTAGTAGCTTGACAGGAAGAAGGGCAGAGAGAGAAGGGGAATACAGCAAATGCCCCGCGTCAGGAATCAAACCTGGTGTTGAGGACTGTAGCCTCTGTGTAGGTGTACCTGCTCTACCGCGAAGCATTGCGGTGGATAAAGGCGTTCTTCGTTTAGTCATTAGTTTGCAACGAGTACAAAAGGAAATCTATTAGATGTGTTTGAGGCTTAATCATTATCTTTATATGTCATGATTTATAGATACATCTGTTTTTATTTAAAAATGTTTTTTTTGCTTTATTAATTCAAAATAGATTAATAAAATGCCACGGCCTATTGGTTTTTATTTTCAGTGTATTTTTTTTTTTCTGTTTTCAGCTCTTCTTCTCCTATCGGTTCTAAACTGATTTGTGAGAATAAATATGTTCAGCTTCACGTTGCTTATAATTTTCAGATATTTCCTTTGTTAGTTTTGGTTCTCTTTCTTAATTCTGCCTTAAAGAAACAGCAGATACTGCCACAGACCTGTTGACTATTGGTTGTTTTCCTGGACAGACTACTAGGTTATTTTTCAGTATCTTCTTCGTTTTTGGTCATTTTCTTGCTGTCATTACGTAAACAGATTTTTCTGTGCCTTGTTTAAATATGTTTTTGACTGATAAGAAATAAAAAGGATAATTACATATAGAGTAATTTAAACAAAAACATCTCCTTTAGGAATCCAAGAAGTCTACACAGACAAGTGAAATTGAGAAGGAGTTTTACTCTGACTCATGCTTACAGGTAATGGAGCACATTTAAACTTTTTTAGGCTTGCAGATTCTCATAAAAGTCACTCATAATTTAAGTCTTATCTGATTTTCTTTGCGTGAAAACTGCACAGGTAAATAATGTATTTGGATAATTTTTCATCTCTGACTTAACAGAGGAAATATTCAGACAAACCTTGTGAAAAAAAAGTGTGTGTTTCTGTGTATGTGCTGATGCATATAACCTCTGCAACCACGGCCAAGTCATCCTGTGGAAGATTGCTGGCAGGCCTGAGGTCAGGGGTCACCCCTCTGAGGGAATAATCCCTTTAAAAGGTTATCTGGGGCTCAGTTTGCTGCTATGGTGTGATTTCAGTTTGTAATTGTGTATGACTGAAATAATATATAATATCAAACAAGCTCTCAAGGTCATATTTTTCCCATGGCTCCACTTTTTTCCCTTCTGTGAATACTTCTACAAATGACTACCATGTTCCTCAGCAATTACAGTTTAGAGTGACTTCAAGGATTTAGGACATCAGAAGGAGATATCCACTAAAGAAAAACACATAATGTCGAGCTACTGTAAATTTCATTTCGGTAAGCTGACATGTAAATACAGTTATTGTCAAGGTGCTTTTTATAGTCTCCTCTGAGAAATGTACAAATCCTCCAGTCAGTTCCATAAAATGACATTCATGCCTTTTCTTCTATTCCCTGTTTGTTGGTTATTCGTGATTAGAAAAGAGCTCCATCTGCTTTACTGGAGCTTGTAAGTGTGCTTTAAGATCTCTTCTTCTTGTTGGGTGAAAGCTTGGCTAAATCCATGCAAGCCTAATGTTTATCTGATTTGAAAATAATTACTCAAAAGTGTTTTTCTTAATCCTAATAATTAGAGCACAAAAAAGAGATCAGTGTCACTGTATACGGCGGCGTCTGGCGATTGACTTGCTGGTCGCTGTAAGTTTCAGGTGAGGATGGGAGCGGATAAAGGTTAGATTAGGCCTAATCCAGAGCAGCAGCAGCCCTTAATCTGTTATGATACAAGGATGAGCACTTAGAAAGGTTTGGATCCAGGGCTCTGCCTCCTGGTTGGGAGAGAAGGCCCAACTGGGACCCGTCTTAAAACCTGCTTAGTGGCACTGTGGTGCCAACAGCTGTGAGCAATTGGTGACAGCCATGGTTAGAGAGCAAGAAAGAAGGGTAGGGAGGGCATAGCACCGAGGAAGACATCTTCATATCATTCCATGTCTGGGTTTCCCTAATGATACAGGACAGGACTTAGGAGGGAAACCTGTTGTTGGCCAGTAATCTCAAGATCAACAAGCAGGTTTGAAACCAGGGCAGTGAGTTCACAGTGGCACATCAGAGATCTGCAAAATGAAGCCCAGAGTGGCATTAAGGGCCCAAATGGAAAACAGCTCATCTTGTTAGAGCCCTGGAGGCAGGAGACTAGCAACCCGATGATATTGGACGAAGGAGGAATTCAGTCTGCTCTTCAGATTGTATTATCGAACTCCAGTGGGATAGGAGTGCAAGCAAAGGGAGGATTAGGTGAGAAAATCTGCATGGCTTGGTGAATTAGGGTTGGAAAGAATGACAGGATGGCATGTTGTGCAGCTGGCACCATTGTGATTCTGAAAGAGATGATGCCAAGTAGGGCAGTGATATGTGACATAAAGCCATTTTTAACGCCTGGTAATGTCAGGTGGAATTTGTGTAGATACAAATCAATTTATGTAACAGTATAAACAACATTTGCTGGTTCAAAATTATTTAATAGGACTTATTATATGTAAATGTTTACAGTTCAGTATTTTTTGAATAGGTCAGGCTAAAATGTGTTTCGTAAATGACATTTATCATGTCTTGTATTGATTACATATGTAATGACACATCCAGAACAGCATCACAGACGTTACTTTTGCAGTTTATTGGATACTGAAGCATAACCAGTAATTAGGTGCATATTTACCAGCCTGCTTTATATGATAATAGGCAGATGAAATCAATTTACGCATATGTTTATCGACATTTTTTAACAGTGCTATTGATTGGCGCAGAAATAACTCTTAACACCCAGTTGTTTGAAAGAATCTCGTTATCTCACATGCTATTTTTCAATACGTGACAGTTGAAATGAACCTGTGGCAGATGACAACAGTGAAGCACTGTTTATTTTGTTGCCACGTAAGACTTTGCATCCATTGATTATTGGTCATTTGAATTTGACGGATCCATCAGGAGAGGATGTCACTCAGATCCAAGTTAAACAAGCTGATGCATGTTCTAACTTAGGCTTTAATCACCCAATTTATATTCACTAATATGACATAGTGTCACATCCTATTCAAATGACCTGTTTAATCTTATTATTGATGTCACTGGGTTGACCGTGCGAAGTGTAGTTTCACACAGACAATTCATTACATCAATGACAAGAACTGCTTTCTTTTCTCAGGCCTCCATAATAACTCAGTAACTGTTGTGGAATATATATATATTCTGGTAGCGTTACATGATTTAGGACAGGAAATGAGACAGGCATCTCAAAAGACATTAAAACAATGTAAAAGCAGAGTCCGTTTAAAAAACAACCATGTGTTTATTTACATAATAAAAAAAAATGGCATGTCAAAAATTATGTCTAAACTTTTCAGTAATCAGTAGAAATATCTTATCGCCGTTTCAGCCATCAAACCCTTTTTATATTTGCTGAGCAGCTTTTCAAATGTTTCCTCTTGTGTTTTGATGATTTATCTTTGGTGATGAGCTCAAAGTCTTTGAAGCAGGAAGACCTCCTTGCCATCACCCTAATCTTAAAATCCCTTCACAGATTCTTTATCAGACTCAAGTCAGGACGCTGGCAGGGCCACTTAAAAATAATATAATTACTTCCAGTAAGAAGAAACATGTTGATAAAAAGCCTAAATCTGCCAGGGGTCTCAATAGGTATGGGGTAAACCATAAACATTTGCATTATGTAGCTTTTATTAGATCTGGACTTTTTCTTTAAAACACTCCCGGGTTGTGACCAAGGCTTTATTTAAAAGACAGCGCTTCTGATAATAAACTAGATTAACACCATTTTCTCCTGCAACACGGCCAGCTGTTCAGCCACTTAGAGATAGCAGGCTTCATTGTGAGCAGCTTCTCCTTCTATAGCTTGTAGAATTAAGTCCCTCAATATGATCTTATTTCCTGGAGGACATAGATGTATTTTTGTGGCATTATGGTAATTTTCTGTAATTAAGAATCTAATCAAAGCATATGCTAAAATGGGCTTTTAATAAACACACAAGCTGCTGCTGACAGAGGACAGGGAGCGGTTGGGTTACGTGAATGATATTAAATTCTTGCACGTAATAAAAAAGGGCAAGAAGAAGAAGAGGAGGAGGAAGAGGAAACCTAATGCAGCATTGTTCTAAATCCAGTAGGGCTCTCTGTTTGGTTAGTTTCTAATGTTTATGAAGCAAACCGGCCTGTATTTTGTACTAAGATCTATAAAGCTCTAAATCTATAAATGCCTTGAACACAGATAAATGAATAATAATGGCTCCTTACTTATATTGCACATATTGTTTGTATCAAATTAATCCCAAGCTTCAGGAAAATCATGATGATGGGGTCTAATTATATTAAGGCTGTTTTTTCTGATTTACAGGACTGACTGGATTGCACAGGAGGGCATGTGCAATCTCTTTTGTCTGGGTAGAGAAGAATAAATATCCCAGTAAATCCAGAGTGCTCGAAGGGCCGGGGCTAAAGCCGCTGCTCTGTATTCACCACACTGTCTCTCTTTCTCTTTAGTTCCACAAACCAGGAACTTTCCTCCTTTCTGCCTCTCACAGGAGCAAATGAAGGAAAGAAGAGAGGGGGGCAAGAGAAAAGGAGGGAGGGGAAAAATGAATTGGGGCTGGCGTTTGATGTGTTGATTGGGTGAGGAGCGAGGACAGCAGCTGTACTCGGGACCCTCTCTGGGGAGAGCAGGCTTGATAGCTAAATGAAGACCTCTAGTGCTTTCTTGTTAGCTGCGATGGATTCTGCACCCAGATGAAGCACAATTAGTCAATGGTGGCAGCTTTAGGTGTCCACCGATCACAAGGCGCAAGTGAGAGCTCCTCTGGTTCGAAGCCATTGGCAGTCAGTGCCCCCAGGCTGTGTCCTTGCCCCGCTGGCCTTTTCAGGCCTCTTTACCACTACAGAGGAGAGAAAGAAATCCTCAGCTGAAAGCGGCTTGCTGATATCTCTTGTGAAATGATCCCTCTGGCATTTCAGATACAGCTGTGCACATCTGATTAGTGTGAGGCAGGCATGGTCCACTTTGGCGAAGAAGTGCTGTCTCTAAGATCCCAGTGGTTTCCTCATCTGACACATTTAAAAAAAGAGAAAAACATTCTTAATAGACTAACAGTTTACCCATCCATCAGGTTTAAAATCCATCATGTCTGTGGAAGCTCACCTGCATACTGACAAAGAAAGAGATGATTTCAGCTCCTTCTTATGTTAAAGTGCAGCCAGACTTGTACTCTGTAACAAGTCATTTGGAAACAAATAGGACAGCTACTTGCTGTTGCTGTTCGGCATGTTGTGTTATTACCCCTTTCATATGTTTTTCTCCACCCTGAGAAAACAACTATTTAAAACTGTAACAATCTTTTTTTCTTTTTGTCTGTGTTTGACGGCTGCTCCATCCATTCAGTTTGTCCTCTTCCCTTATCTGCTGCTGCTAATGCCACTGGAGCAATGCAACATTGGGAAGTTTGTGCCACTGCATGATGAAGCGTTCTATTTATATTAAAATGAGCCAGCTCCTCTGGGAGATATAGAGGGGAATGGAACAACAAACATGAAGGTTTAGAGACGAAGCACGGGGGGAACTGGTGACAGCAAAAATGGCAACTGCCTCATCCAACGTGGCCCTAAGGACCTCAGGAAGAGTTATAATACAAACGGTGGCATCTAGAAGGGCCTTGTGGGTGTAGTGTATACACCGCTTGATGTCATAAAACAACACCCACAGTAATAAAGTAAATCCACAAGCCACACCACGCTATCCTCTTAAATTGCTTTTCCTGGGAGTTTTTTTTAATGCATTGACCACTGTTGCAATAGAATTAACTGACCTGTGATGGATTGTTGAAACATCCGATTAGTGTAATATTTTCTTATCTTGTCATCGAGGGCTGTTGGTTATCATTTATGTACTTCACTAAGATAGATAGATAGATAGATAGATAGATAGATAGATAGATAGATAGATAGATAGATAGATAGATAGATAGATAGATAGATAGATAGATAGATAGATAGATAGATAGATAGATAGATAGATAGATAGATAGATAGATAGATAGATAGATAGATAGATAGATAGATATGCTCTGAAAACAGGAGTTAATGAAAAAAAAGATTGTTCTTTTCACCAACTTGCCCTAATAACCTATATTATGTCTCAACATGGTAATAAAGGCCTATGGGCAATAACAGCTTGGTTTCCTTACTCTCACTAAGAGCCAGTGGAGAGAATGGACCCCGGTCCTGCAGTCTGTCTACTTAATTAAGCTCAGGGGTGAAGGCGTTATTTGTGGGAAAGAATCCAATTATTTTTTTTCTCCTCATTGCTCCAAAAGAAGAAAAGGGTTTGATGATGAAGATGATGATACCACTCAGACACGAGATTGCCACTTCAGGACTTATGAATTCAGTCTTTGCACCTTGCTTGCTCTCTTTCCTCCCCCAAATTAGCCATTTCCAATGAGTCAGCCCTCAGAAAAGATGTGGTATTTTACTAGTTGTGCAATGTGATCATTACTGAATAAGAAGAAAAGCAGATAAGATAGGTTTCAGTGTTTATCCTATGTTTCTGGTGGGAAATTAAACTAAAAGAAAGGTTCCAAAAGGATAACCCGTCCAATTGTAGCTTCAAAGGCAAAAAGGCTTATAAAAAAACAAAAGAACCAATTAAACATTTCTGAAACCCTAATTACTAAAGAACTGAAAACACTCTGTCCCAGATTAATAGATGGCCTTATTTTAAAACTTCTCCCTGCAGTTAGTGGCCCCACGGTGGAGTCAGTGAACCTTGCTCTGAAAGAACCAGCTCAAACAAATGTGACGGTATATCTAGAAATATTTTACACAAGAAGTACTTCAGTAAACGCACATGTTAATACATATATCAATATTAGCTACAACAGATGATTATCTTCTGTGGCCATATTTTGTAAACTAATACCGTGGTCATGAAAATGATGTAACATAAGAGTTCACAGAAGAATAAAATATAAAATCTGATAGATAACAGAGAAACTTTTCCTAAGATACTGTTTCATGTTCTAATCCTCTGGCTGTTCCCAAAACACCCCCTACCACTAAATCCGTCTCTGTGCACATCAAAATGTTTACTTTCCAGAGCCTTGTAAAGTATTTACTTGCTTAAACTTTTCACAGTTCTTCATATTTTGTCATATAACAAATATTTCCATGTATTTTATTAGGATTTTATATGGCCGACAACACAAAGCAGCCCTTAATTGTTCAGTCAAAGAAGTGAATCAGTGTTAAAATCAGTGTCAGCATTATTTGGGAAATATAAACCTGAAAAGTGAAGCTTACATTTATATTCAGCACCTTTCTGTAATTTCATCCCAGTATAAATGTGGCTGTTCTGTTTTGGCATCTGTTTGTTAGAGAACATTAGAGAACAAACAGCATCATGAAGACCAAGGAACACAGCAGACAGGTCTGGGAGAAGGTGATATAGAACTTTAAAGCAAGGTTAGTTGTTTCTAAAACAATATTGTAAGCTTTGAACATCTCCCAGAGCTCTGTTCAATCTATCATCTAAACATGGAGAAAGGATAGACCAACCGCAGACCTACTAAGACATGGACATCCACCAAACTGGGACACATGGGCAACAGCAAAAAGAAGAAAAGGCTCTAGTCAGACTGCTCAACTGATTATTTGGCATACCCGAAAAATGCTGTTAGATGGAAAACCAAAGCTGCACATCACACTACATCACCCACTATAAAATATGGTGGTGGCAGCATCATGCTGTGGGGATGCATGAACTCAGAAACGGTTTTAAGTGACAGAGGAACAAGAAACACTCTACTCTTTAATTTAATGTAGGAACAGTGTAGACACCAGTGAAATATGTTTAGTTTCTGAATGAGTCTCACTGTGACATGTGTCATATTTAATGCTAATGCTTTATGCCACCATAAATGTCTGAACTGTGTCCTGCAGAAAACCAGAAGTCATAAATAAATACTTCTTCACTTCTTTCATATCAAGTCTGATAGTTTATATGATGAAATCTTAAGATTTATGTAGTAGAAAACAGCCAAAGCTGCAACTGGACCATGTTCATCATATGTTCTGAATTTATTGGAAATGTATAAAAAACAGTAGACCCACTAACAGGTTGTAACTCAACCGACAGCCTACTGTGTTATGCGGCATGTATTTATTTTCATGTAGAGGAGGTAACTGAGATATGAGCCCTCATGACAGGAAGGTTTTATAGAGATTTTTATTTATTTAAAAGAATCATAAAATCACAAAATGTCCTCTTACTCCGCAAAGATAACGATTGAATTCTCAGTTTTTGCAAAATAGGTGAAGCAGTTAGTTGAAAAGAAAAACCTAAAAAGGAACCATGCTGGTTATTGCCACAATGATTTTTCCAATAACAGTTTCAATTTCCAGATATAACTAACAGTAGCTATGTTTATATATCTTGATTTGGGGTTTATATTGAGAAGCGTGATGCATTCAAGGAGGCCCTTAAAGAGTTGTTTTGTTTTAATGCTTTTTCAATAATTAGCACTAACACTCACATAAGTGTTTGCATTCACAGTTGTTGCCCAAAACAATTCAGTTATTTCCAACATTAACACATTTCAACAAAAGATGCCTTTTTTTCTTCCCTAATATCATCCTAAACTACTGACAGTATCACAAGTGACATATTTCCCAGCTTCCAAGCTTAATTGGAGTTTTTGTCTCAACAAACCAGAGCTTGTTTGATGTGACTGTTTGTGAGCGATGTTGGTCAAAGACAAACTCCGTCATTAGGCACTTTCATGTCTCCACAGGGAAAGTCAGGGCCCCCTAATCTCTGCCCGGGAGAGCTCACCCTGCTCTCCCCTCCTGAACTTTATCTCACCGTGGGTCACCTCCGCAGAGCCGCTCGGGAGAGGCTGCTTCTGCCATGCCTTAATCCTGGAGAGTCGATAGATGCTAGCATGGCTTGAGGCCTCGGCTTCACACAAGAGCCCCAGGGAGGGCTGCTCATTTCAATAAATGTAAAGTGATGCTGTTCACCAGCAAACAAGAAAGACACACACACATCCGTTTTTATCCCTGTTTGCACATACCCACACATGTGATCCAGAGCTCATGTGTACGCAGATGCGATGGTGGAATGGTTGTCCTGAGGGCAAAATATAGGAGAACGATGCAGTGATGTAGTTAAATGACAGGCAAGCGAGTGGAACATTTGCTCACTTGATGCTGTCGATGCGTCGCTGCTGCCCTGATAAGATCTTATTTACATTTGTCAGGGTGAAATTGATTTCTTTTTTGCCCTTTACAGACTACTCAAATTGCAGAGTAGATGGAAGCTGTGTGGCACGCTTTAGAGAAAGCAGAGTATGTCTGCAAAAGTCTCATCGATGAACTCGAAAGAAAGCGAAGAATCTGCAAAGGAAAAAAAAAAAAATGATAAACTATTTTTCTGTTATCTTAAGTTATACACTCCAGCATGTTTAGATGTCTGCAACCTTTACCTAAATGTGTGTGACTGGGACACGTTGATGTTTGTGTTGGATACGTGTGTGTGTGCAGATATAACTGTGCCTTCCTGCACGTCCTGCTGTATGCATTTGTTCCCTATGTGTGTCTATGTGTGTTTTCATGGGAGAACACAATGAAATGGGTGGCTGAGCGGGTCCTCCCACCATTAAAGCACTAAATGGGCGGCCAGAGGTCCCAGGGAGTGTGTGAATGAGGAAGGTTCTCCAGGGAGGTGAAGGTCAGTGGGTTTCTGATGGGATCGTATGATTAAGGTCAGACCTGACCGCTAATGGAACTGTGCGTGGCGTCGAGATGGGTGCCTTACTGTAACAGGTTAAGTTCATGATTCTACTTTTAAGCGACGGAGGTTACGATAAGACACCAAAACGAAGTTACTGTAATTGCCAGAAGTGACCTGCTTGCTTCATAAGTGGGTTAAAGGGGTTGATGGTGTTAGAGTTTTCACTGGATGTCTGTTCTTTGTAATATATATATATATAAAATAACTGATTAAATAAATATACAATCTTTTACTTATTAGTAAACAAGAACAACAAAAGCAAGAAAAATATGTAATAACCACAATCCTGTCAAAAATGTGCTGTTCAGCAGCTCAGAAACATCGATTGATTGGACATTGAACCTTTACTTTATTGATACTTAAGGCTATTTTAGCTGATAGAGTAGCACCCCGTTATACTTTATCTTGTTTTTTTTATTCCTGCCCTATAAATAAAAACAATCACAAAAATTATGTAAAAAGTATGTTCAATGCTTTTCCAAAGGACTGTAGCATTGATAAACTACATCGATACTGTATGAATGTAAATAAATAAATTTAGTGCTATAATCTGATAAAATATCTTTGTAATAATGAATTCTTTACTTTTATGTCAAACGTTGTGTATCACAAATTGAAAGATTCTGCCTATTTATCAAGTTAAGATTTATTTATCTTTCATCAAAAATAATACAGCTGAAATTAAGAATGATAAGAAAAACTACCTGACACTTTAATCAATAATTTGTATATGTTCTTAATTACATTCAGATCTGTTTCCATATGTTTTTTTTTTTGTTTGTTTATAGGTGGACTGACTTCTCCCTGGGAAGGAGAAGTCACGAGGGCTGATCAACCAATCAGAAAAGGCCAAGGAGTAAAGAAAGAGATACGTTAGTTAGACAGCCAATAATAAAAAATAAGTTGTTTTTTATTTTTCTGCCGCATTCTTTAGACAAAAGAGACCAACAACATTAGTAAACTATCTTTGTACATACAACCTCTTCTGCCCAGAGGAGATTTCAAATACAGTCAGTCAGTCATTTTCTACTGCTTATTCCATAGTGGGTCGCGGGGGAGCTGGTGCCTATCTCCAGAAGTCTATGGGCGAGAGGCGGGGTTCACTCTGGACAGGTCGCCAGTCCATCGCAGGGCAACACACAAACAACCATGCACACACTCATTCACACACACCTAAGGGCAATTTAGAGTGACCAATTAACCTAACAGGCATGTCTTTGGACTGTGGGAGGAAGCCGGAGTACCCGGTGAGAACCCACGCATGCACGGGGAGAACATGCAAACTCCATGCAGAAAGACCCCCGGCCGGGAATCGAACCCAGGACCTTCTTGCTGCAAGGCAACAGTGCTAACAACTGCGCCACCGTGCAGCGCGGATTTCAAATACAATATTTTATTAATCTATTGGATAAAAAGGCAAGTTCACATTAAAGGTTTACCACATTAATCAAAAATTAAATATGACTACCAAGGGATGAAAACTTTTGAATTACTTCATATAGAGCACTTTGACATTCATAAACACCATTAATTTTAACCAAATAAATTATTAGAATTTATCCCAAATTAAGAAATAGAACTATATTTCATTTAGCCCAGTCATACATTCTGATCAAATCCGAATTATATATAGAACAGGATAAAATATGTTACTGCGGTTACCGTGACAACATCATAAAATTTTGATAGAATGTAAACAAAGCAATGATATCTCCACAGATCTGAAGGGCACTACCAATGAATCCATCAATAAAACATCATCAAGGGGTAATGACATTCCCAATGATGTTCCTCTACCGCCATTCCTGTGTCGCTGTTTAACTCGACTGACTGACAGACGTACAGGAAAATAGATAAATCTGACCTCCGGTTCTAAGGGTATTTCACTTATTGCTGCCAGACGGCCCCAGGACCAAAAAAGTGTTTATTAAGAACCCCCCATCCACCCCTAAAAAAATAAATTAGAGGTGCTGCTCCTTGCCCATCTCCCTCAAATCAAACTCTAAAAGATTATTCCACATAATTATACTAAAGGGCAATTGGTTGATATGTGGCAGGGTCGGAGGTCGTGGCCTGGTATAAGCAATCTGTAGGCTTTGGTTGGCAGGCAGTAATACGCAACCAGGCGTCAGCCTCTAACCCTATTCCCCAGGCTGATTGCTACCTGTCACCTCTCTTCAACTCATGTAAATTGTGTCTGCTTTCTGTGGGAGGGGGTGGGTGTATGTGTAGATTTTCCTGTGCTCTGTGTGAATTTGTGACTACAATCCTGCCTCAGTCTATACATGCGAGCATGCATGTGTGTGTAAGTTACGGCCTGTGACCAGTCTCTGCTGGTGTCGTCCTGCTGCTGCTGTTTAACGATAATGGTTTCTGGGGGCAATCAGGAGAAGATACTTTCTTGACTCATCTCCTTTAATGGCGTGTCCTCCTCGGGCTAAAATTGAACAGTCCTGACATGTCCTGCGGCGGCCAGGGAAAATTCAATAAATCATGTCGGCCAGCATTGTGTCGTTTTTGTTGGAGATGCGGAGTGTAAATACGTGGCTGTAGCATAACGTCTGGACAGGGCTGTGTGTTCAGTGTTGAACGTTGTTTGAATGACACCTGCAGCACTGTAGTTTGGAAAGTGTCACCCTGTAGTACCTTTTAATCTAAAAGCCATTGGTCTGTCATGCAGTGCTGATACCAAAAAAATTAGGCCTAACAGTATAAAAAACACATTATTTTCTCCTCAACAAAAAAGGCAACAATATCTGGTCCTGAGCGCTGCCAGTTTGTATAATATGCTTTAATGTTTTTATTCAGAAAAAAACATAACCTTTTAAACATATTATTTGAAAGTATTTAAAATATTTAAAGATCTATTTGAGTATTTGTGTAATTACCAATACAAGAAATCCATTACTAACACAATGTCTTTCCAAGGTTTATGTTTTTTATAATACTATTTGTGAAAAGAAAAAAATATATATATATTTTTATATTATTTATTATAAGAAGACATTTGATGTAAATTGGGTCTATATAAATAAAGTGACTTGAATTAAATCATCAATCCTAATATGGTTTTATCATCTTTGCAATACTATTAGCATATTACTCCACCTACAAAATAGAGAAAAAGACATGTAAGAATAACACACAACCAAAATGACTAAATCACCATTTTTTTTTTGTTAATTAATTTTTGGCATTTCTATATGATCTGCTTTCAGTCCCCACTTATGGTAACAAGGGTAATACATATTTTAATTTAATTTATATGTATCTAGGCTGTCATATCATGGACACAGAGATGTAAAGATGAAATAATGAAATTGACAATGTGTACTGTATTATTAATAAATTCATATTGATTTTTTCCTCTAGTGTCAAACACAAATGTTTTATTTTCTAAAAAAGATGTACTTGAAATGGAGAGTTTGTGATTCCCCCCCCAGTCTCAGTGAAGAGCAGAGATTAATTGGGGGTCCTTTCTTGGCTCTGTGTCAGTTTTTATATCACATTATTATTCTCTGGGTTATAAATTCTGGCATGTTAAGATCTTTGACAACAGCGAAATGAAATTCAATCAATGAAGCCTCTTCTTTCTGTGCGTTGACTCTGCCGGCAGCTTTGGGACACACTGATAGTTCCTAAATCACAGCCAATGGGATTCTGCATAATTGCACACCGGCTGTGTCCATGTTTGGGGTCACGAGCATTGGCCATGAGGCTTTATGGAGTTAATGTGAACGGCAATATAAAACGCTGCTTCATAAAACATTACAGCCCTGACCTATTGCTAAACAGGACGCAGGTTTATTTATGAAGGCGGCTGCTTGCATTGGTCTGTCAAAGTTCTGGTGTGGGCTTGGATAGGGGCGTGAAGGGGGGGGGGTACTACTCTGCAAAAATATTTGTTTTTAACACCTCAAGAAGCAACTGGAAAATTGCACAAGTAAACATTGAGAATTCCTTCAAATACAAGAAAGCAGACCATTATTATAGTCTGTAAATGTGGTCGTCATAAAACCTGATAATTTACTGTGGTCTTAACAAATAACTTCAACATCATTCACTTCTATTTAATGTATTCTGTTCTGTATTTCATTTTGCCATTAATAATACAATCTTAGTTAATAAACTCCCTTTGGGTTGGTTCTACACAGCTATTTCCCAATTCTACTTCTTTCGAGTGTTATTTCATCTTATTTTTTCCTTTTGCTGTATTGTATCCTTAGCACTAAAACTCACGTAAGTGTTGCATGTATCTGTTACCACAGCTTTTTTACTTAAAGTGCTGTAATAACACAGCACTGTACCTTGCAGCTTCCTAAGAATAATTTCAGATGTCATTCATACATTTTGTGTTAAATATTCTCACAGTGATGTGCCTCTTCTCCATCTGTATGCAGCAGCTTGTCGGACTGCTGATTGCTGTGATTGATCATTATCTGATGGCCTCTCGATTAGAATGCTAATGAGGGTATGGTCGTCCTTCCTCCTCCGTGCCTTGTCTTTGAAATGAGCTGAATGGAAATGCAGTACTAGAAATGACATGGACGATGTGGGATGGGTGATCCCCCAGTTAATAATTCCAATCTGTTAATCAATGGTCTGGTTGATTTCCTGGCATGCTGAATGGTGACACAAAAACCCAAAACCAAGTTTGTGTCAGCACCCGGGGTGAAAGGGATTGTGGGAGATGACAGAGATTTTTGGGGACATGTCTTAAGTGGACTGAAGTGATCATCTATTTTCAGTTTTTGAATTCTTTTGGCTTCTACATTTAAAATTATATTAAAAAACATAAACCACATTCTTTACTCCAGTATTCTGCTGCTCTGTTCACATGGTTAGATGAACATAGAAATAAATCCTTTTTTTCCAGGAGATGGCTTCGTCCCAGACAGTAGGTTTTTCTTAGGAACAGTGTGTGCAACAAAAACGTATTAACAGCATAATAACAAAAGATTATGTTCATCTGGGGTTAGGCCCTCTGTTTTCTCACCAGGCGCTGACTGTGAAGTCTTTATTCTGTGAGTCGGCGGCACACTGAACCCTTAAAAAGGTTATTATGTTCCCTCGCCGTGGCAGCACCGGCCCACAGAGCTCCGATATTGTGACGAGGGTCGCCTGTACCACATTAGAGCCAATAAATGTGCGTTGGCACTTCCTCAATTTAAAGTAAAGCCCCTTTTCCTTTCCACCACCCTTCTTCATTCCTAATAGGGTATTCCAACAACGCATCTAATAAGTTGTGGGATATATGCTGTATAAAAGGGCTGAATATCTATTTTCTCTGTCTGTTATCATCAGGTAACTAATACTTTACATTAAATTTGCAACGTAAGTATTATACATTTTTAAGAAATTGTGTTTTATTTTTCTTTGAGATGTTTTATGGTTTAATTTTTTTAAATGTTTTTTAAGTGTACAGTGTTGTTAAAAGAAACCATAGTCCCAAAATATAAAAGAAACAGACATTAAAATGCTTTAAGTCTGGTGCTCTTATCTATTTTAAGAGTCATGGTCAGAGCATCGAAACACAATATAAACTGGGTTATTCTCTCATGCCTATCATGGGAGCTAATATCAACCTCAGGGATCATCTAAAGCCCACTGGGTCCACAGAGGACTCCAAATTCATGAGAATCTCATGTATGTGTGTGTTGATTTATTGTATATTCTGGTCAACAATATTGTGGGTTAAAATACAACGCTTTGAAAAAGTATTCACACCCCTTGTTTTCACCTCTGCTGAGTCAAAACTTAGAATCACCTTTTGCTGCAATTACAACTACAAGTCTGTTGTTAAAGAATGTCCCTAACTTGACATTTACAGATGGACATTTTTACCCTTTCTTCTCTGTGAAATAGCTAAAGCTCAGTCAGACTGAATTGACTAAACCACTACCCCAGACTCAAGTCTTTTGTAGCCTCTTGTAGGTTTTCTTGCATGTTTGTACTGTATTTTACCCATTTCCTTCTTCTATCAACTTTAACCAGCTTCTCTATGCCTGCTGAAGGAAAGCATCCACACAGCATGATGCTACCACCACCATGTTTCATGTTGGAATGGTATGCTTAGGGTTTTGCGCAGTGTTAATTTTCTACCACAAAAGTGTTTACATGTATGCCAAAAAGTTCAACATTGGACTCATCTGAGCAGAGCACCTTCTTCCACGTGTTTGCTGGGTTCTCTATATGTCTTGTTGCAAATTTGCAAAACTACAAATGGGACATCTTACTGCCGTCTTTCAATATTTGTTTTTCGTGCACTACTAATAGTTGTCCTGTCAACAAATGCTCCCAGCTGATATTGACGGACCCATTTCATTTTTTCTTTTACATCAAAGTTATTTGTGACTATCTGCTGGTCTATTACATAAACTCCCAATAAAATTCATTGCTGGTTGACTATTTTAACATGAGAAAATGTGAAATGTTCAGGGGTATGAGTACTTTTACAAGCCACTGTATCTTCTATGGTATGAACAACAAACACACCTTCAGCTGTTTGCTGAGTGTCTGTAAGTAATGAAGAACACCCTCTGAGGGCAGGACAAGCACTTTCAACAAATTATTGTGATTGATTGCCAACTAGTCTCTGCGGGATGCTTTAACTTTTCAGCCTTATAGAGAAAAGGCTAGATGAGCGACAGATAAATGGAGGATGCAGGAATGTATTAAATCAACCAAACCATTAACTACAAAACTGATCTCTTCTTTTAAACCAATGCCTGATCTGCATTAAATCCCAGATGACATAACATTGATCTAGAGGCAAATGCAAAACAATCATTAAGATTATTTTAATTCCTACCTTACAACTTGCATGTTAAATGCAATGATTTGATCTAATTAGGTGAGCTTTCTGCTGCAGTTTCTATGAAGCATTATTATTGTTCTAAAAGGTTTTGGGTGGTTACCAGTTTACCAGGACTCTTTACAACAGTCATTGGATTTAAAGAGACAATAAAACCTGAGTACATGTCCTTCCTTTTTACAATTAGCATAAATGATGAGTTTAAATAGCTCAGCAGAAGGTCTTCAGATGTACTCATCTGTCTGAGTCAATTAACAAAATGCTGTAGCCTGCCTACTCCAATTACCCCCTCCCACCAAGTGTGATGAGACATTTCTGCCCCTCCACCATCCCATGTTGCAATTCATCATTCCTGGCTTGGTCTACATGCCTTTTTAAACACACATTGATTTAAGCAGTAACCAGATTAAACATTAACAGGAGAGCCTCAGCTTGTCACGAACAGAGGGCGCAATTAATAGAGCGGTAATGGTGGTGGGCAGGATGGGGGGACAACAGATCGCTTCGACAGTCAGTGGCGTGCTGGTTGTTGTGATACCACCTGTTCCCTGTGAGGGGAAATGAAGTCAAACCTTGGCACCCCGCTGTGAGACGCTGATTGAAATTTACAAGGCTACACGCACGCCTCTGACAACAATGTCAGCTCTGACACTTTGAGGAAGTCCAGATGTGTAAAGCATGCTTCAAGCTAGGAGCTAAAAGCACTGGAAAGGCTGTTACAGGAACAACAACAACACATTGATGGGTTTTTTTAAGGACATGTATACCCTTTATGATTAATGTGAACAATTTATTTTCAGGTCTAGATATCAGAGTTAAACTTTTAAAGCACTCACACTTTTTATTTAGTTTGAACCAACATAAAATACAACCTCTGAAATGATTTTGACAGTAGTTTATTTTGCCATAATTATACACATTTGAGTGTGAAAGAGCAGCATTAAATAAAACGCCTCTTGTTTTTGATGTGTTGCCTTTTCCATCATTTACTCTCTCTAACAAAGCTTGACAAGTCTAAAGAGGCCTGTTTGTTCTCCTTTATAAGGCAGGCAGCTCCTGGCCTCTTGTATTCAACACACACTACAGTGGAACCAGATGTCCTTTTGCCAGCGGCACAACTTTCAAGTTGACAAGGTCCCCCTGGAGAATGGGGGATGGATCGGTGGCACGCAGAATTTGTGACTAATAGCCGGTTTGATGTGACAGGGCCCCACTGTCTGGGGAAATTGAAGCGCTCTCAGTGTCGATACCTTTTGTGTCTCGCTCAGTTGTAGGTTATTGTTGGCCTGGCCTTGGGGACCAAGGGCCAGGCAGTTTACATTGCAGACACTACGTGGTCAGCACCAACTTTTTTATTGTGGCTATTGATTGGTGCTGGGTACCCCGCTGTGGCTAATTTGCTTGTTAACATAAATTTGTCAGAGAGCGAAAGCGGTGACTCGGGGGTAGGCGGGGGTTCAGCAGCACTGAAGTGTCCCAGGATTTCTTCTCTCTGTTTTGCCTTCATCTCCGCAGCATAAGCCCGAACACTTAGCTCAAATCAACGTTTTTGTTTGGTTGCTTGTTCATCACTAGTCTAATAGAGGAGCCTATTTATTAAACAACTAGTTAATCTGTCATTTAATCAATACAGCTATTCTTCTCTCTCCGTCTGGAATTAAACACGAGTTAAACACAAACCAGATTTAATGACCTTTTTATGGGACCCACTCAGCCAATGAAATTAACACCAGAGATTGTCCTTTTATACCTATAAGTCTGTGTAAGCTATTAACTTCAGAAAATATCATTTTAAATGGCAACACATGGCAGGGAGTGGGGCCACACACTTTCTGCTCCCACATTCACTTTCATATGTCAGAGTGCGCAGGAATGCCGTGGCTTTCTAACTAACAACAGGCTGAATTTATCCACAGGAGAGCGAGAGACAGACACAAGGGCGGAAAAAAGAGCAAAGGCATGAATTTTATATTAAATTCCTTTGGCTAATCCAGCTTGCTGTTCGGTCCAGGCTGAGTTTAGGCAAAAATATTAATAATGCATTGAAAGGAGCTTATTTTCTTTCTGGTAGAACAGGCTTTATGGGACTAGTACTTTCTCAAGTTATGCATCTTGGTTATTTGTAAGCACCCAATAACTAAGCAGGTGACAGTTCATTTTATGAGATTTTAAGCCACCCAAAGCCTGAAATCGCCCGAGGTTGGATATCCTCGTACGACAAAGAGATGGTATGAAAAGAAGATAATGAATTGATGGAATATTTTCATCCTGTTTCTTTGCATCCTTTACATTGTTACTTCAAGGTCTTCTTTAACCTTTTGCCAGCCAGTTTGTCAGCTTTCAGTAAACAGCTGCTTCCTTATATTCATACTCACTGTAATTGTGGAAGCAGGCTTAGATTATGATGTCAGACATTTTAACATTCATCTAATATCATACATTTTCAACTATTACCCACAAATTTGGGTAATCTTTTAAGCCTTCAAAAGAACCAAGTGGATTTGTCGGGTGCAGGTTTGCAGCGTTCCACAAACGGAGTAATGTTCTGGACTCTGACTGC
The DNA here is from genome assembly GCA_036173005.1 of Crenichthys baileyi. Taxonomy (NCBI): domain Eukaryota; kingdom Metazoa; phylum Chordata; class Actinopteri; order Cyprinodontiformes; family Goodeidae; genus Crenichthys; species Crenichthys baileyi. The sequence goes on from JAHHUM010000591.1 coordinate 761,307, forward strand.
GAATGCAGAAGCCTTAGCTGTCGTTACCTCATCTTGGTGAAATATAATTTTGGTTTTGGGAGCTGCCGCTGTGCTGTGGTAACAGGGAAGCTGTCTGATATGACGCAGTGTCTGTGCCCCCCAGCACCACAAATGTGCATGGACTCATCAGAGGCACCCATCTGTGGATGGTGTAAGGTTTCCCAGCATGCCACAGCCTCTGAGAACAGGGAGGAGTGGCAGACATGTTGGCGATGGCCAAGGGTGACATCAACAACAACTGGCCCAGGATACCATAGAAACTTGAAAAATATTTCTGTTTAGAGTAATCCAGACATTAAAAGCGATATTAATAATTCAATTCAGTTTTATTTATATGGTGCCAAGTCACAACACGGGTCTCAAGGCACTTTACAAAGTCATTTCAATCCAATCATACAGATTTCAAGTCAGGTTTGTACATTCCAATTGATCCTAACTATCAAACAGTTCAGTCAGATTTAGTTTATTATTCAAATTGGTTAAAAAAGTTTTTCTATCTAAGAAAACCCAGCAGATTGCATCGAGTCAGTGACTTGTAGCAGTCACTCCTCCTGGATGAGCATGTAGCGACAGCAGACAGTCGTTTGCATTGACTTTGCAGCAGTGGAGAGGAAAACTCCCTTTTGAGGAAGAAACCTCCAGCGGAACCAGAACCAGGCTCAGTGTGAGCGGCCATCTGCCACAACCGACTGGGGGTTTGAGAGAACAGAGCAGAGACAGAAAAATAACACAGAAGCACTGATCCAGTAGTACTTTCTACAGAAAAGAAAAGTGAAACATTAATGGTTATAGCTCCTTTAGTGGCTTTACCTAGGAGAGAAAGACAGCTAAGCAGATGAACTCTGAGGTGAACATCAAGATTTTGGCAGCAGCTGCTCAGCCAATGTCCCCCTCCAGGAAGGTACCACAGCTAAACACAAAGCCAGGTCAGATGTAGCTTCTAGAAAGAGAAAAAATAGAGAGTTAATATGGGGTTAAAAGCTCATTAAGGGCTTTATATGTGAGAAGGATCATTTTAAATTCTATTCTGCATTTAACAGAGAGCCAATGAAGGGAAGCTAAAATAGGACAAATATGATATCTCTATTTAAGTTTCATCAGAACTCTTGCTGCAGCATTTTCAATCAGCTGAAGGCTTTTAACTGCATTTTGTGGACATCCTGATAGTAAAAAATTGCAATAGTCCAGCCTTGAAGTAACAAATGCATGGACTAGTTTTTCAGCTTCACTCCTGGATACGATATTTCTAAGTTTGGCAATGTTCCGGAGATGAAAGAAGGAAATCCTAGAAACCTGTTTAATATGGGATTTAAATGACATGTCCTGGTCAAAAACAACACCAAGGTTTTTTACTTTATTATCGGAGGTCAATTTAATGCCATCCAGGTTAAGTGATTGACTAAGCAGTTTCTATTTTAAAGACTAATTTAAAGTCATCCAAGTTTTTATATCTTCCAGACATGCTTGTAGTCTATCTAACTGGTTGGGTTCATCAGGATTTATGGATAAGTAAAGCTGAGTATCATCAGCATAACAGTGGAAATGCATCCCATCCTGCCTGATAATTTGACATATTGGAAGCATATATATATAGTAAAGAGAATTGGCCCAAGCACTGAACCCTGTGGTACTCCACAATTAATCCTGGAGTTTGAAGATGATTTATCATTTACATGAACAAACTGCAATCTGTCAGGCAAATAAGATTTAAACCAGCCTAGTGCTGTTTCCCTGATCCCTACTGCATGTTCCAGCTTTTCTAAGAGAATATTGTGATCGACTGGATCAAATGCAGCAATGAGATCTAACAGAACAATAAGAAATAAGAAAATAAAAAATAAAACTTAAAACTAAAAATTGTTATAGGCATATTAGAAGAGGATTAAATCTAATTGTTCAATAAAGCTTTTTTTAAAGTGAGTTTTGCCTTTTAAAGCAGTCAGATACAGGGGCCTAGATATAAGGAGCTTTTCTACTGGAAAGAAACCTGAAAACTGACGGATCTACTTTCCAATCTGAAAACGGAAACCTCCTGCATCCTGCGAGTACACTGTTCTTGTTGGCTGGTAATATATGATTTGTTTGAAGCAGTATGAAGCTAGGCAACTGAGGGATTTTTATGTTTAATGTTGAAATGAATGTGATAATATTATATGTTGTAATAATTCTAAAATTTGTTAAGAAGTCAGAAAAGCTGAAAGACACATCCTTGTTGAAGACACTTCAAAGTTTTCAGCAGTGAAGCTAGGTTTCAAGATAATTTCAGGAAGAGTGAGTTTATGATTTTTGATTCTCTTCAGTTTTTGGGACTAAGAATTGTCAGTTTTACTTGAATTCAGAGCTGACTGTTGATAACGTATCAGTGAAAGTGATTCATTTCCTGAAAGCATAGCTGAAACGAAGCATGTATGAAGAAACTGGAACCAGACCTAGTGCTGAGCTCCGAAGAACACCATATTTCACTCTGGAAACAAATGAGGATGACTTGTTGTCATTAACAAACTGGAATCTGTCACAAAAAAAAAAATGACTTAAACCAAATTAAAACTATACCTTTGATTCCGATATGTTCAGATCAGTGCTATAATATTTTATGCTTATTGTGTCAAACATTGCACTGAGATCAAGCATGACCTGCAATGACAAGAAAATTTTCAGAGGCAACTAGAATATCATCTATTGATTTAATTAAAGCAGTTCCAGTACCATGGCACTCTGCTCTGATGCCAGACTTAAACCATTTAAATAATATCATATTATTATAATATCAATAAAATCATTGCTCTGCAGGCGGGTTAAAACTTGTTGTAGAACCATGTTTTCAAAGATTTTGGATATGAAGGGAAGATTAGAGACTGGCCTGCAATTAGACTTAACATCAAGATTAAGAGATTTCAAGACAAAGACTTAATAACACCTTGTTTAGAAGCCTGAGCAACATAACCAGTTAAAAGTGATAAGTCATTGTAACTGAAAACAAATGGTAAAGAGAAGTCCAGTGAAAATGACCTACCTGAAAACGCCATTCCTTTTACATAATTAGACCATTTCGGCTCTAATTTTTAATAAACTTATGTTTCAGCGTGAAAAAATTTCCAGCATCTTTCACAGAGGTCATCTCTCCAACAGGACACAGTACTAAACAGTAACTACTTGAATACTGCCATTAGGTGTCTGCGCTCCTTGACCCTTAGTTCAACCCCAACCCAGCCATAACCCTGACCTTCATCTGGCCTCTGCCCTCTAACTTTAACCTTAACACCGAGTCCTCCTGGCCTGCACCCTTCAACCTGATGTCCCATGCCTCGAGGGCACATCTGCTTCGGGATCCAGCCTTTAAGGGAGGAAAATAAAGTAAACGAAACCTGAACCTCTGATGAAATCCACTTAATTTCTCAGTGATCAGCTACTGCAAGACAAATGTGGATCTGTCATCATTGAGATAAAATCAACAGCTGCTTAGAGCATCTTACCCTTAAGAACATGTTAAGTACTGTAGGATGTGATCGTCCTTAATTGTTTTCTGATTTCTATCACCATCATGAACCTGTCAAGCATTAAAAAAAGTTAGGGTTTTGCAATTACATCCACAACAATTAGAGGTTTTGTCGGTAAGACATAATTATGTTTTTTGTGAATCATTCCTTGTATTTGTATTTAATTTGTTTTGGTATTTTCATTGCAGAGCCCTGAGACCGATGAAGATGATACATTTCAGTTGTATTTAAAATAAAACAGCTTTTTATATGTTTTAATGCTAGTTGGACAGCAGGACTTGCTAAAATAACAGTAGCAACAGCAATAAGTCTTTGCATTTACGATTTTAGCTGGATCCGTCAAAAACTGGCCCACTGGCTTGTCCTGAACTTGGTGGTCTTTTTGATACATGGGCCTCTGGACTGGCCCAGAAGCAAGACAGCAGGGATAAATTTCCCCTCCCCTCCCTTCTTTTCCTTTCCCTGTCTCAATGTGATTCCTAAGCTGGGGCTGTACTTTTCTTCCCAGCCTTCAAATACTCCCCTGCAGCATTTGGCTTCAGTTCTTTTGCGCTCTAAATCCCTGGTCCTGGAACTCGCATGGGCCGAGTTGCATTGGGTGGTCACAAGTAATGTGGTTCAGCGTATCGAGAAAGGCCCTTTGAGGGAGCGATAAGAACACTATACCAGCATTAAGCTGATATCCTGTTTAAAATAAACTCCTTCTTTCTAATACAGATGCTGATTTTTGTATTTGATAATTGTTCAGTTGTAAAGTTCAGGGTTCAAAGCTTCTGGCTTTCTGTCTCTGTTTTCAACTTCAGTGTCTTCGACTGTAATGAAAGCAAAACAGTTGAAAAATCCCACATTATTAAATAAAACATGTCAGTGATCAGGGGCCAAATGCTGTCACGCCACGAGGGGCAGAGTACACAGTGATATAACTCATATTCTGTTCGCTTCTGATTGTTTTAATGTAAACAAAAAGGAATCAGCAAAGTAGATATTGCTTACTGAGGTGAATTGAAAGATACCTGATCCACTAAATAGTTATGTTAATTTGTTTCTTAGCATCTGCATTAATAAAGCACAACAAAGACATGATATTACTGACATATTTATCCTTTCACAACATAGCGTCCTCGTTCTGATCAGTACAGAATTATAATTTAATGACAAATCTATTGCTAAGTGCTGGCGCAGTCTTAAGTTCTAAATTCACTTCATATAATGTTTGTTTTGGTGTCATTTTAGCCAATTATAGCAGATCTTAATGAGGTTTCTATGTAGGACACAAAAATCAGAACAATCAATCACTTGCACATAGTGAGACAGACCAACGAGCACTTTGGGAAGGTAGGCTTTAGACCATGGTTGGACCTGAGCCTAAACATATGCTGGGTTGGACCATTTCAATGCATCTTCAATATTAGGGTGAATATAACAATGTCTCAGTAGAACTTCAGTCTAAAAGGATTTCACTGAAAATCCAAGTAAAAGAAAAATAAACATATAATATCTATCATGTAGTATTTTGCTTATACAGTTCAATTCAATAAACTTTAGTTGCAGCCACTACCAACAAATAGCATTTGTAGAAATACAGTTAATCTTAACATGAAACAAAAATTTGCCATTCTAATTTCTCAGGACTTTTTTTATTATTTGTATTAAATTTGTTATTTTTAAAAAAGTAACTAAACAACAATAGTTCATGGAAGCTGAGACAGTAACTCTGTCAATCTGTAACTCTGTAAATCATGCGTCTTTTATTTGAGAAGGTTATATACAGCAGCTGCAACTATATTTGTTCATGCCATGTTATAGACTTAAAAAAAGTGTGGAGGAATTTAACCTTTTAGGTGCAGCTGTGCATGAAACAAAAGTGAATTTGGATTTAAGATGTTCTATTTCAGTCCACCTTACATTCTGGAGCCAGAAATAAGCCTCACATCTTTTTAGTTTCTTGCAGTTTTTGTCAGTCTATTATTAGTTTATTGTAGTTTTTGTCATTCTATGTTTGAATGTTTATTTTTCTTCTTTATTGGGTCCTGTTTGGGAGAGTAGCACTGACAATTGTTGTCTGAGCGCCAAGAAGAACCCCAACAGCTTTACTTTCCCAAATGGAGCATTAAGGCTTCCGCTATAATGATCAGCTTGATATATACTGTATATACTGTATATATATATATAAATAGAAATTGCTTTGGGATTATTTCAAATGTGTTGTGCAAACAGGATGTCTATATTATTTAATAATTTATTAAATAACCATTCAGTCTGTCGAGTATTGTCCTGGTAATGACAGCCCAATGTTGAGGTGATATCAGAACAACAGATGAAAGAGTGACTCGAGCACTGGAATTATTGAATAGCAAACTCTGCACACAAAGGGAATAAATTCACAACAACCTCTCCTTGAAATATAAGAATTTATTAAGAAAAACAAACTCCAAGTTAAACATATTACAGTTAACAAACTACTAGGCTAAAACAATTCAACTAAAACTGCCAAGTACTACCAATATGGACAACAAAGGAACAAAGGAACCAATAACAAAGATGCAATGATATCATAGTTCAAGTTGGAATTATGTTTAAGAATCAAGGTTTATCTTAAGGAATCTGGAAATAAGGTTAAATTAGTTTTACAACTAATTAAGAAAAATAATTGGTATGGCTTCAAACAACCAGTCATAATGCAAAATCAGAAGAGTAGATAAAACATTATCTTAATAAGATTCTATTTTAAATAATTATTGCTGAATTAGAAATCAATCTTTTGGGATAATTGGTTCTAAATGTAGTTTAATTTGCCATCGCTAGACCTATCCCAGCACCCAACAACCCAACAACCCCCGTCCCCATCGAGAGATGGGGCCACAAAAAGAAAAAAACAAACAAAAACAATCTAAAAAATAAATAAATAAAATAAAAACTAATAAAAATAAATATAAGGAAGGGTCTATCTGGTCCAAATGAGCCCCCCAACCAAACCCGCCCCAGGACGAAACAGTCCCAACCCCCAATCTCAACCCTACGATTCAGGGTTGAGATTATCCAACCAATTATCCAATAATTTGTTTTGATCTGTCACATAATATTCCTATTTATTACCTTAAAAATTCTGGTCATTTGAAAGAGTTCAAAAAGCATGATTTGTTTCCCATGCACTTTGGTATTAAAAAGACATGGGCCGTGAGACTGTTAGATTATAGTTTAAAGATTATTGAAATACAGTCTTTGGCTCTACTTGTTAAAGATTATGCTTTTGTTATTAACTTTTTTAACATTCTTTCTATTATGATTCCAAGTGATCTGAGTTTCTTTACATTTTTCTTTTTCTCTACAAACTCCTGAAGACCTTATCAAAGGAATCCTTTCCATAACAGAATCCAGATGGGAAAAGAGGAGGCAACGCAAGACTATGGAAAGATAAAGACATTAAGGACCTTCATGAAAAAGCAAAGTTTCCAAGATCTGACTGGATGAATTTAAAATAAAAAGCAAAATGTCTACTGATGGTATCCAATGTAATTAGGCACAGAAGTATAATTTAATAAAGCAAAATAATGATTTATCTGAATTATTTTTCTGTGAAGGGTTTAGCCTCAGTTTCTTTTCCTTGATGAAAATTTCAAACATCAAAAACTTTAAATTGTATATGGGATTTATTTTTATATATTTATATATTATTATTTATATATTTATTTTTCACTGTTGTTTGAATTATACATAATTTCCAATTACATTATAAAACTTACAAAATACGAAACTGATTGAAAAGTAAATGTTTTATTTCATTACATTTAATTTCACAGTGCATCAAATGGTGCAACTGAGAATACTGTAGAACAATATAAATGTTGGATATTACATTGCGTTATTTCTTTTATCATCACTTTAAGCACAAGAGAACTGAAGACTTTTCAAGCCTTTTCAGTTTGAGGTGTTTTATTTTGTAGGGTTTTACTCATACTCGTCTTCTTCCGCTTTATCCAGGACGGGTCGCGGGGGCAGCAGACTCAGCAGAGATGCCCAGACATCCCTCTCCCCAGACACCTCCTCCAGCTCCTCCGGGGGAGCCCAAGGCGTTCCCTGGCCAGCTGAGAGACATAGTCCCTCCAGCATATCCTGGGCCGTCCCCTGGGCCTCCTCCCGGTTGGACGTGCCTGGAACACCTCCCGAGGAAGGCGTCCAGGATGCATCTGATATAGATGCCTCAGCCACCTCAACTGGCTCCTCTCAATGTGGAGGAGCAGCAGCTCTACTCCGAGCCCCTCCCGATTTTCCTGTTAGAAACAAATTTGATACTACCTCTGATGAAATCCACCTGACACTTGACACCAAGCACGTAACACCAGCAAGCTCTGAAGCACCCATCTTTGTTTTTGGTTTATTTCAGGGACTGTGTTACTGCACCACATACAGGGCAGGCATTGTCATGATCCTGAGTTATTTGGGCTTTGTTTTTCTGTTTCTGTGTGTATTTTGTCTATTTCTTTGCTGTTTATTTTCCTTCTTAGGTCTTGCTTTCTAAAGTTTATTTCTCTGTCCTCTTTATTGTTAGGTGTTTTACTTATTAGTTTATTCTTTTGTGTTTAATTGCAGCAGTCTTTTTACATTTAACATTATTCCTCTTTGATCTCTGTTTATTTTTTCCCCTATGTTTTGTAGTTTTCTTGTATTTCTGTTTCTGCTCTACTCTGGTTAGTTAGTCTCTTTCCTTCAGCTGCTCTACCTTCTCTCTGCCACAGCTGCTCCTCATTACATCTGATTAACTCTTCTGGTTTGTGTGCCATGTCTCCTACCCTGTCTCAGTTTATCTAAGCTCCTGTTTTCTCATTGCTCTCTACTGTATCCTTCCAGTACTATGCTCTTTATTCAATATTAGTTATTAGTTGTTTTTTTTTATTCTCCCAGAAGTGGTGGTGGTTGTGGAGAACCTAAATGCAGCAAAGGGGATGGGGTTATATTTGTGTTTAGGTTATTATGTTTAAAAATACAAAATAACAAAAATCAAATCCAAGGTTCAAAACTCCAGATACATTAACTGAAGATCATAAAACTAAATAAATACCAGGAATATGGATGGAAGACAATGGAGGGCAGAATTACACCTGGCAAACTAGAGAAGGATTGAGCAGTATCGAGCATTCAAAAAGAATGAATTACAGAACGGCAAACACAGACCAAAAAAAAAAAAAATCAGTACACAAATAGAACACAAGATACATAAGATAGAGTCAAAACCTACTGGGAAACAAGGAAATTACAACATGAAGTGAAGACAAAACAGAATAGAGAGGGCCAGACATACCAAAATAAAACAGGAAGCTACTAATAAAGCAAAAACAACTCTAAATGCAGGGAAATTTTCCACCTAAACATGATAAAGTCCAACACATGACATCCATGCATTATTTAAATATTTTGAGCACTATTTAGCTTATAATAAAATTACCAAGAGAGGTGAATCATTAGGTCTAAAAGAATCATCTCAATGAACTAAATTACGTAGAGCAAATGAAGGCAGGAGGCTAAGAAAACATGCAAGTAAGATTTAAAACAGAATAAAACAGTGATCCGCTTCAGGTCAGTTTATTCTCAAAATTAAAATCAAACTCTGTCCCATAACAGTTTAATTCAATTAAATACAGTCACTCTTTATCTTAGTGTGTTTAAAATACCTACAGAACCTTTCAGTTCAGATATAATCCTGGGTTAACACAGGCTGGTATGCAACAGCGAAGAGAAGGACTCCCTGTTAGCAGAAATTATGCACTATGCATATTCTTGAAGGACTAAGGGTTCAGGAATAGAAGAGAAATAATCACAAACTCATCCTAATGTCCGTCTCAAATCAGCGACTTTATGAAGATTAGTTGGTGACACCAAATTAAATCTACATACACATTTTCTTCAACACTTAATACAGTTTTGAATTACTGTTTTCTCTTTAGAAATACATTTTAGAAAGTGTTCCAGTATTTTTGAAAATGGAACTTTAATCTGACAACACCCACAGATTTATTTGTGGTGATAGTGTGCTATTTCTGCAGGAAAGTCGAGGTTTAAAGACAGGCCATCTACCTGCATGAAATTCACAGAAGCTGCACTGGTCAAAAATAACACTAGGCTGAAATCCACAGTATTGCTATATGACAGAAAAAAAGAATTAAGCACATTGGGCAAATGAAAAAAAAGCATGCATACTCTTGGCACCTTTCTTTAGGATTTACCTGGAATATGAAAGGATTGAAGCTACACCTGGCTTGACAGACACTGTGCTACTTTATTAAAGCTTATGTGCCAACTTTGGCACTGTATTATAGAACTGAAAGAGATGTAGTGAGAACCTGATTCCTCAGGATAGACAGTGAGAAATCCCTGGTCGAAGCACATCAGATCTTTGGCTTCCTGCCTCCAGGTCCTACTGATATTTAGATGATGCTGTTCTAGGTTAGACAGGCATTTTCTGTAAAGGTATGGATTTTAAGTTCTAAACTCAGCGTATTATTTGTAATTTCTTAACACTAGGACTCCCAGAATTCTAACATTACTAGAACTCCCAAGCCCATCAATTTGACGGCGAGCATCGATGCAAGGGTGGTGATGACGTCATCGCATTACAAGCAGTCAGAATGATAAGGTTTTCTTGCATGCTTTAAAATGATGGTTTTGACAAGAATTCATAATAGTATTTTGATACAAAAATAATACAGAGTAGCGGGTACATTTGTTTAAAAAAAGCTTTACTAATCTGACCAAAAGCTGGACAGCTCCATGTTACGCCCCCCTTTCACTTCGCGGACATAAACTAGTGCTAAAAACGGCGTGAGCTCATCCACACTCATGTCCATGGACGAATTATCTCCTAAAACTCTGCGGGCCTCAACCACAGCATAGCCCTGAACGTGGATGAGCATTTCGGCATCCACTAAGCAGAGGAACGCGGTCTGGGCATCTTGGATCTGGCGCTCTGTCAACGCGTTCTGGCTCTGACGTCTCCCTCTACTTTCTCCCTCCTTACTACTGTCCACACAGCGCCATCCTTACCTATCTCCTCCCCTTTCCCAGGTGTGCGCTCGTCTTGCGATGAAAGGGCGGTAAAGCGCAGAATAGATTGTTGTTACTGGGCTACTATACCTATCTATGACCTCTTTGTCCATTATCAGTACCTTTATTTGCAGTTTCTCTCCAGCCAGTGAGCTGGATTGCTGGGTTTATAGCTGGGCACTGGGCACCTGGCTCGTCTCCCTGTCTGTGAAGCTGCGCTGATTGTGGCACTGTTGCTATATAAATAGTTTATATATTATTAGTTTACTAATCTGTAAGCCATTGCCTAAAATGATAAAATCATTACATAGGCTTGTCTTTTACTAGCTTGAAATAATGCGCCACAACCTCCTGCTAATGGGACGACTCATGTCACTCGAACTGACTGACCAAGAGCCATCAGAATCCCTCTCGCCCCCAGAATCATGATCATCTAATTTTTGAAACATTTCCAATGCCTCTTGTAGGATGCCAACAATCTGACTGCGTTCTAGAGTGGCGGTTGCTAGGCAACGCTCGCGCTTATACTCAGCCGTGGGAAAAAATATCAATGTAAATAATAGGGCCGTCAAAATAGCGGCTCTGGTATTTAAAGGTAGAAATACTTAGATCTTTTATTTACTTTGTTTTTTTTTTTTTTAAGAGACATAGGAAAACACAAGACACAAGTTTAGAAAAAGTCAGGATGCCAGGAAGATAAGAGTTTTAATAAACCATAGTTATGGCATGTCAAACTTTCAAAACCGTCAAATTGACGGCCCTTAGAGTTCTAGTGTTAAAACACAAGGAACTGCTTCTCCTTTTGCAAGGCACTATCTTAAGTGTGAGAATTCATACAGATTTTTTTGGGCTCATTTGCAGTGATGCCGTTTATGTAGATTACCGAAACAATCCGTTATGTCTCTGTGTGTGTGTGTGTGTTTGTCTTTGTTGTGAGAACATACTCTTGACAAACGACCAACAATATGTGGACATTTTCTGTTGTGAGGACACAAAGTAAAGCTTTAATTTAGCCTAAAAAAACCTATATGTGTGTGTGTGTGTGTGTTTGTTTTGTTACATGATGAGGTCCATTTTCTGAAAACACACTATGTTGTGAGGACCCACTACTCCTTGTGGGGATCAAAGCCTGGTCTCCATCGGGGAAAATGCTGTTGTTGGGTTAAGAGTTAGGTTTAGGACTAAGTTGTGAATTAAGTTTAGGTTAGGGTTAGGCCATATAACTGAATAGAAAATTAATGGAAGTCAATGCAAAGTCCTTATAAGGATAGAAAACCCCACGTGTGTGTGTACTAGGTATTCTTTTACAGCACAAAAAAATGCATACTAAGTGGGATTGTCATTTGAGCTTAGGTATGAATTTGTTACCTTCATTTTGATTTTATCTTAGTAAACAGACAAACGGGAATCTTAAAATATACAGAACAAATTATAATGGCAGATTTTATTTGAATGCAAAACAAAGAAGCCTTTTATATTAAGACTATTTAAGTCCCAAAAAAACAGACTTGTTTTCATGTTTCCCTTTAAAGATCATTAAAACAAATAATTTTAATATTTCATAAAAATCAAACACATTGGCTAGGACAATAGGATTCTTTGTGGTGTTGGTGAGAGCAACAGTCTAACAATCAGAGCCAAACCCATCAAATAACAAAAACCTAAAGTTTTTTTTTTTTTTTTTTACTGTGATAAAACTGTTTTATGCATTTACGGAAGATGTTTTTGTGACATTCGATACCAGTTTCAGTCTTTTTGTGTTTGTACATTTTGCCCATCCTCCAGGTTATTTCAGCTTCCGTAGCTATTTCTTCTAAATAGCTAAGGCTATTTAGAAGGCAAGCCATAGTTGGTTTGAGGTACCTAAATTTTACAAAATGGGGACCAATAAGTAGCAACGAATTAAAGGTAAAAGTAACATTTATAATTGAATTAAAATGCTAAAACTGCCGGTTTGAATAGAAGACACACTATTACTGTATGTGTCAGGTGACAAAACCTTTATGTTTTATGTGTTGTACGAGAGTAAGACATCTTTGCTGATTCTGTTTACTTTATAAAGCATGAAAAACACTGATTTAGTGAAAATAACCTCCTGTCTTATGAAAATTCACGCTCCATCATTCATAATTCAGTGCAGGTGTGTGAAGACTTTGAGATCTTTCTCTAGCTTTTAATGAATACAAGGTAGGATCAGCACAAATCAAGCAGATGATGAGAAACAACCTGGCAGAAGGCTTTTTTTCAGTCTCTGAGGTGATGCTAAAAGAGGCGAAGAAGAGCAAGAGCCCCTTCATTGGCCTCCCCTTTTTTGATTATCTTCATTTCCCTCTTTTTCCTCACCCCTCCTTTCTCTGTCTGTTTCTCATGTCCCTCCATCACAGTCCTCTCTCTGTTTGCTCCTCTCACTCCCTATATCTATTTTCCCTCGCCCTTTACTCCATCTAAGAATTAAAGACCTTGTATCTTACAAACCATACATTTACCATATGCTAAAAAAAATATGGCTAGGACAATAGGATTCTTTGTGGTGTTGGTGAGAGCAACAGTCTAACAATCAGAGCCAAACCCATCAAATAACAAAAACCTAAAGTTTTTTTTTGTTTTTTTTTACTGTGATAAAACTGTTTTATGCATTTACGGAAGATGTTTTTGTGACATTCGATACCAGTTTCAGTCTTTTTGTGTTTGTACATTTTGCCCATCCTCCAGGTTATTTCAGCTTCCGTAGCTATTTCTTCTAAATAGCTAAGGCTATTTAGAAGGCAAGCCATAGTTGGTTTGAGGTACCTAAATTTTACAAAATGGGGACCAATAAGTAGCAACGAATTAAAGGTAAAAGTAACATTTATAATTGAATTTAAAATGCTAAAACTGCCGGTTTGAATAGAAGACACACTATTACTGTATGTGTCAGGTGACAAAAACCTTATGTTTTATGTGTTGTACGAGAGTAAGACATCTTTGCTGATTCTGTTTACTTTATAAGCATGAAAAACACTGATTTAGTGAAAATAACCTCCTGTCTTATGAAAATTCACGCTCCATCATTCATAATTCAGTGCAGGTGTGTGAAGACTTTGAGATCTTTCTCTAGCTTTTAATGAATACAAGTAGGATCAGCACAAATCAAGCAGATGATGAGAAACAACCTGGCAGAAGGCTTTTTTCAGTCTCTGAGGTGATGCTAAAAGAGGCGAAGAAGAGCAAGAGCCCCTTCATTGGCCTCCCTTTTTTGATTATCTTCATTTCCCTCTTTTTCCTCACCCCTCCTTTCTCTGTCTGTTTCTCATGTCCCTCCATCACAGTCCTCTCTCTGTTTGCTCCTCTCACTCCCTATATCTATTTTCCCTCGCCCTTTACTCCATCTAAGAATTAAAGACCTTGTATCTTACAAACCATACATTTACCATATGCTAAAAAAAATAAAAAATCTGGGTCAAGTAGCAGTGATGCATTGCATAAATTAAGTTTAAAAAACCCAACCATACAACACACTTGTCTCTATGTAGGGTGACTGACTGTTCCCATATGCTGCTGGTTGTTTCTGCACAAAGAGGACATACACACATGTAATCCCTTTGGGTTTGAGGCGACACCGTCTTTTCAGCGGGTGCCAGCAGAGCTTTCGCTCTCTATGACTGACTGTACTTTGACATCACAGGGAGTAGAGGATAGAGACTCCCTCCCAATGAACAGTTAGATGGAAAATCCATTTAAACAAGCTGAGTCATAGATGGAGGGGAAAAAAACTCTGCTTTTTAGAATGAATTATTAAAGAATCTACAATGTATGGATGGAAATGTGGATGCCTAGCCTGGAGATAAAATCTAAATTTGTAAGTTAATGGCAGTCACCAATCTGTTGTGATTACTGAATAAAACTAGAGCTGCACAACATATCAAACTGCAGTCAACATCACAATATCAACATGTGCAATAATCGCAAAGCACTCCTTGAATGCAATATTTTCTAGGATATGTTGTGTAAAGTACAATGCATTCATACTTTGCTTGCAATGAATATGTTTGCCCAGTGGGATAGACCCCCACCACCCTGTATGTCCACACCTCATATACATCTTAATGATTGAGACAATACAACACATATTGAGCAGTAGGGACAATGTGATGGAGGAAAAGAAAATAAGCAAGGAAAACATGGGTTAATCAAGGCAAGTAACTTTATTTAAAAAGCACTAATTATATTGCTACACTAACAACGGTTACACTATGGTAACACTAACAACCAAAAATGGTTATTACACTAACAACCATTTTTGAACCGATGTACCTCACACAGACACCTTAGGAGAAATAAGCACTGAACATGTCATTGTTTTTTCTAAGTAAATATATTTCTATTGACAGAAAATTTACACGAGATATTGATAACAACACAAGTAGAAAGTAAATTAGTCCATAAATTAAGTAATGTCCAAGGACGTGCAATGATACAGGAGATGAGTATTGTACATGAAGAAATGTATAGAAAGCCAAGAAAGCAGCTAAAATCTGTCAGTATTTAGAAAGCATTAATGCTGATATGTGCAAATCAATATCAGCTGGTTTAAGTGCATGCATGTATGGTTGTTTGTCCTCTGTGTCTCTGTGTTGCCCTGTGATGGACTGGTGACCTGTCCAGTGTGTCTCGCCTGGTGGCCCCTGGAGATAGTCTCCAGCTACCCTTCACCATGCAAGGAGGAGCAGGCATAGACAATGGATGGATGGATTTTCACAATCTGCCATTTAGTGTTTTGTATTTCTTTACTTTTGCATAGTCAGGTGTTTTCTGTTCCTCCAGGTCTTTAGTTTACTTTTCTTGTTTCTTCCTAGATCCTTGGTTTCATGTGTTTGTTTATATTTCCGTTTAGATCTGTTTTCCCTGAGTTTTGTTATTTAGTGTAGTCTCTTTTTGCTCAGTTCCTCATGTTTGTTTTCCTCTGCTGTCACATCTCATTAGTTGTAATTAGTCACATTCCTCTCATTTTCCCTGCAACCCTGTTCCACACCTGTTCCTTGTTTCCCATGATTACTCTGTCCCTCTGTTCATTGGTTCTCCCTTTATTTCTTGTTTATATTTAAACTCTCCAGTTTTCATTGTTCCCCTCTGGTTCCTCTTGACAACTACTCTGTTATCTTCCCGAGTTCTTCCTAGTGGTTTGTTTTCTGCTTTGCCTCCTGAACCTGTTCTCAGTGGAGTACCTGCCTGTACTCAGCACTCTGCCTACCTGTCTGTAAGTCTTTCATCAGATCATTAAAAACTTCATCTACTCACCACGTGGTCTCCTCGCCATATTCTGCACTTTGGTCCAACCTCAAAACCCTCAAATATGACATGGATGGTCTAATATTAACTGATGGCCTATAAAAAGGTTTGTCAATAGTAGAACTATTAGTAAAAACAACATTTCATTTACAAATAAGTCTTACTGTTGCAAAATATACTAATGGTAATCGTTACAATTACATTTCTAAACCAGTGTTTCATTTAGGAGCCATAATCCCAAAGAGCAAAGAACATAATTTTAGCATAAACCAGCCACAACCAGACAAGCCTTGTATGATTTTTGACAGTGAATCAAAATAAAAATCAGAAGAGCTGTTGAAGAGCTAAGGATCACTCACAGAAAGTTTCAGAAAACTTGGAAGTAGCAGGTCCAGTTTTTCACCATTTGGACAAATGACCCCTTTAAGGTCTGAAGACAATTTGTGTGGTAGAACGAGACCCCTGAAGGTGTGCTGAGGTATCTGACCACATCCTTAGAGTCCTGGGACACCACGAGTCAGCATTGTTAGCCCAGGACATGTCAGAGAGATTTAATTTGAATTAAGACCAGGTGAATTTGGAGGCTAATTTAGCACCTCAAACTTGTTACTGTACTCCTCAAATAATTTTTTGCAGAGCATATACTTTCTTACTGAAAGAGGCCAGAGCCATCAGAGAATATATATTACCATAAAAGGGTGAACATTGTCTGCCACAATATTTAGGTAAGTAATGAAAGTTAAAGTAGCATCTACATGGATGGAGGGACACAAGGTTTCACAACAAAATGTTTCCCAGGGCATCGGACTGCCTCTGCCGGCTTACCTTCTTTTATTAGTGCATCCAAGGTGTTTGGGGTTCCTCAGGTAAGCAATGCACATGGATCTGGACTTCTTTCAAGGAAAACCTGATTCATCGCACCAGGGCACCTTCTTACCTTGCTGTCTGGTCCAGTTCTGATTCCTATAGGCCCATTGTTGGTTCTTTCGGTGGATGACAGAGGTGAGCTTGGACACCCTGACTGGTTTGCAGCTGTGCAGCCCCATATGCAACAAACTGCATTGCACTGTCTATGCTGACAACTAGAACCAGAACTAGCATCAGCTTCTTCATTAATTTGAGCTACAGTATATTGTCTTCTAGACCAGTTCACATAGAATAGTCTTTGTTACCTACAGGGGTTGGACAATGAAACTGAAACACCTGTCATTGTAGTGTGGGAGGTTTCATGGCTAAATTGGACCAGCCTGGTAGCCAGTCTTCATTGATTGCACATTGCTCCACTAAGAGCAGAGTGTGAAGATTCAATTAGCAGGGTGAGAGCACAGTTTTGCTCAAAATATTGAAATGCACACAACATTATGGGTGACATACCAGAGTTCAAAAGAGGACAAATTGTTAGTGCACGTCTTGCTGGCGAATCTGTGACCAAGAAAGCAAGTCTTTGTGATGTATCAAGAGCCACGGTATCCAGGGTAATGTCAGCATACCACCAAGAAGGACGAACCACATCCAACAGGATTAATTGTGGACGCAAGAGGAAGCTGTCTGAAAGGGATGTTCGGGTGCTAACCCGGATTGTATCCAAAAAACATAAAACCACGGGTGCCCAAATCACGGCAGGATTAAATGTGCACCTCAACTCTCCTGTTTCCACCAGAACTGTCCGTCGGGAGCTCCACAGGGTCAATATACACGGCCGGGCTGCTATAGCCAAACCTTTGGTCACTCATGCCAATGCTAAACGTCGGTTTCAATCGTGCAAGGAGCGCAAATCTTGGGCTGTGGACAATGTGAAACATGTATTGTTCTCTGATGAGTCCACCTTTACTGTTTTCCCCACATCCGGGAGAGTTACAGTGTGGAGAAGCCCCAAAGAAGCGTACCACCCAGACTGTTGCATGCCCAGAGTGAAGCATGGGGGTGGATCAGTGATGGTTTGGGCTGCCATATCATGGCATTCCCTTGGCCCAATACTTGTGCTAGATGGGCGCGTCACTGCCAAGGACTACCGAACCATTCTTGAGGACCATGTGCATCCAGTGGTTCAAACATTGTATCCTGAAGGCAGTGCCGTGTATCAGGATGACAATGCACCAATACACACAGCAAGACTGGTGAAAGATTGGTTTGATGAACATGAAAGTGAAGTTGAACATCTCCCATGGCCTGCACAGTCACCAGATCTAAATATTATTGAGCCACTTTGGGGTGTTTTGGAGGAGCGAGTCATGAAACGTTTTCCTCCACCAGTATCACGTAGTGACCTGGCCACTATCCTGCAAGAAGAATGGCTTAAAATCCGTCTGACCACTGTGGAGGATTTGTATATGTCATTCCCAAGACGAATTGACGCTGTATTGGCCGCAAAAGGAGGCCCTACACCATACTAATAAATGATTGTGGTCTAAAACCAGGTGTTTCAGTTTCATTGTCCAACCCCTGTATGTGCATCATTGAACCTTGGCCACCACTGACCCTTTTGTCAGCCTACCTTTTCCTTTCTTTAACCACTATTGATAGATCCTGACCATGGCAGACTAGGGACACCCCTCAAGAGCTACAGTTTTGGAGATTCTCCGATCCAGTTGTCTAGCCATCATAATTTGACCCATATCAAATTCACTCAAATCCTTACACTTGCCCATTGTTCCTGCTTCTAACACATCACCTTTAAGGACAAAATGTTGACTTGCTGCCTAAATCATCCCACTCACTAACAGGTCCAATGACTAAGAGATAATTAGTGTTATTCATGGCCAGTGGTCATAATGTTATGTGTGAATGATGTATATTTCATGACCATAGCGTTGAAATATAGATGGACCAATAAATTAAGAGCGTCTGAGAGCTTTGTTATAGGGAGTGTTCACACCAGGAAAGTCTTTTGGTCCAGACCAAAAGTGGACTTAATTGTTTTCATGCCATAACTTGTAAACAAAGAGATCATTGCTCCCCTTGGACAGAATGGAGGAAAACTATGAGGGAAGCCCTGCATGCTGCATTTCTGTTCTGCATATTTGTGCTGTTATTACAGCTTCAAAATCATTGTGTGTCCAGAGCAGCTCATTCAACGCATGTTTTGCACGCATTTTCCATCCGTCAGAGAATGAGAATAAAGAAATGACGGGAGTTTGGAGTAGCATCAACTTCTATCCTATATTTGAAGTATCTGTGTCACTGGTGACCTGCTCCCATTCTAAATAGTGCATGTAAAGTGGGATCCCTGGGTCAGGTATTTTACTTTTATCATGAAGGCTCTGCCTTGTTTCTTTTATATACATTTAAGGATTAAGTGCCCTCCTGGGAATTCCATTTCAGTGATCTATGAGTTCAGCCAAGTAATTAGATACATTTTAGCCAAATTAACCTAAAAGTAGCTCAATGCATCGATTTCAGTTTCAGGTAAACTTATTAAAAGGTGAGATTGAGTAATGTTACTATTGGGTCATTGCTGTGATATTCAATTTGCAGTAGCATTAATTCTGCAGCAGTGACACAAATGTGGTGCATCTATGCCATGTGTGAGCAGCGGTGGTCATGGAGTACAGTCTTCAGCAGTATCTCCCTGTGACATGAAATGGCTGATATGCAATAGTGTGAGCATAACCTGCAACATTTTCATGACACTATCTATTTCAGAAAATGTGTTTATATGTGTATAGTCAGTCAGTCATTTTCTACTGCTTATTCCATAGTGGGTCATGGGGGAGCTGGTGCCTATCTCCAGCAGTCTATGGGCGAGAGGTGGGGTACACCCTGGACAGGTCGCCAGTCCATTGCAGGGAAACACACAAACAACAATGCACACACTCATTCATACACCTAAGGGCAATTTAGAGAGACCAATTAACCTAACAGGCATGTCTTTGGACTGTGGGAGGAAGCCAGAGTACCCGGTGAGAACCCACGCATGCACGGGGAGAACATGCAAACTCCATGCAGAATGACCGGGAATCGAACCCAGGACCTTCTTGCTGCAAGGCAACAGTGCTACCAACTGCCCCACCGTGCAGCTCCTATATGTGTATATAATTAAACAAATATAACACAGGAAGGATTATACACCCCAAAGTATTTACAGTCAATGTTCAAATCCAATTATGAAAAAATTGGGTAAGCAGCAGTTGAGCAGAAACAATTTTAAAGTTGAGTTTAAGCTTTGATGTTCAGCAGAGTCTGTGGCAACATGTAATAAGCATCAGATGAATATGAAATGCACAACATATTTGCCATCGCAGTTGAATTAGAAAGACAAACCATTAAAGATCCTGAGTTTTTACAGTGAGCATATTGCCTTATGAATCTCACAGATCCTCTGATAATAAAACCCAGAGTCTCTCCTTCCACATGTCTTCAGTTGAGACATCAAAATCCTTCTCAGGCATTCCTAAACAATCAACCTTTTGCTGAACCACTGAACCACTGAACCTCTCTAAATATCCTCAGAATTGTGGAACAATTTTACAAGCATTTAATACAATTTAATACAAATAAAAACAAATGTTTTGACTTTGACCTTTGTGTTAAAGTTTTTGGATTGGTTTGGCCCAGCAGCCATGATTTGCACACAAATGAGCTGGAAGATGATAATCTGTAGAACCACCAGCAAAGACAGCTCGCAATATTAATAAATTGAACAAACAACATCAAATATGTCATGAACTATATCATATTGTACTCGTACTCATACTCGTACTCGTCGTCTTCCGCTTTATCCGGGACCGGGTCGCGGAGGCAGCAGATTCAGCAGAGATGCCCAGATGTCCCTCTCCCCAGACACCTCCTCCAGCTCCTCCAGGGGAGCCCAAGGCGTTCCCAGGCCAGCCAAGAGACATAGTCCCTCCATCAAGTCCTGGGCCATCCCCTGGGCCTCCTTCTGGTGGGACATGCCGGGAACACCTCCTGAGGAAGGCGTCCAGGAGGAATCCGATATAGATGCCCAAGCCACCTCAACTGGCTCCTCTCGATGTGGAGGAGCAGCGGCTTTACTCCGAGCCCATCCCGGATGGCCGAGCTCCTCACCCTATCTCTAAGGGAGTGCCCAGCAACCCTACGGAGGAAGCTCATTTCAGCCGCTTGGATCCGGGATCTCGTTCTTTCGGGCATGACCCAAAGTTCATGGCCATAGGTGAGGGTAGGAACGTAGACCGACCGGTAAATTGAGAGCTTCGCTTTTCGGCTCAGCTCTCTCTTCACCACAACCGACCGGCACAGTGCCCCCATTACTGCGCCAGCCGCACCAATCCGTCTGTTGATCTCCCGCTCCATTCTTCCTTCACTCGTGAACAAGACCCCGAGATACTTGAACTCCTCCACTTGAGGCAGGAACTCCCCTCCGACCTGAAAGGGCAAGCCACCCATTTCTGGTCGAGAACCATGGCCTCGGAGTTGGAGGAGCTGATCTTCATCCCAGCCGCTTCACACTTGGCTGCGAACCGCCCCAGCGCATGCTCTAGGTCTTGGCTACAGGGGACCACGTCATCCGCAAAAAGAAGAGACGAAATCCACTGGGCCCCAAACCAGACCCCCTCCGGCCCTTGGCTGTGCCTAGAAAGGGCAGCCCTGCCGGAGTCCAACATGCACCGGGAACAGGTCCGACTTAGTGCCAGCAATGCGTACCAAAAACCATGCTCCGCTTATACAGAGACCGGATGGCCCCTAATAAAGGGCCCCCGATTCCATACTCCTGAAGCACCCCCCACAGGGCACCATGAAGGACACAGTCGAATGCTTTCTCCAGGTCCAGAAAACACATGTGAACCGGTTGGGCAAACTCCCATGTACCCTCGAGTACCCTGTAGAGGGTATAGAGCTGCTCCTCCTGAAGCCAAGGTTCGACTATCGGCCGGACTCTCCTCTCCAATACCCTGGCGTACCCCTTACCAGGGAGGCTGAGAAGTGTGATCCCCTTGTAGTTGGAATACACTCTCTGGTCCCCCTTCTTATGAAGGGGGACCACCACCCCAGTCCGCCAGTCCAAAGGCACTGTCCCCGACTGCCACGCAATGTTGAAGAGGCGTGTCAGCCATGACAGCCCCACAACATCCAGAGACTTGAGGTACTCAGGGCGGATCTCATCCACCCCCGAAGCACTGCCACCTTTTTAACCACCTCGGTGACTTCAGCCTGGGTGATGAAAGAGTCCGACCCCGAGTCCCCAGCCTCTGTTTCCACCAGGGAATGCATGATGGCAGGATTGAGGAAATCCTTAAAGTACTCCTTCCACCGCCCGATAATGTCCCCAGTCGAGGTCAGTAGCCTCCCACCCCCACTTTAAACAGTGTTGGCGAAGCACTGCTTCCCCCTCCTGAGGCACCGGACGGTTTCCCAGAATCGCTTCAAGGCCAACCGGTAGTCCTCTTCCATGGCCTCACCGAACTCCTCCCAGGCCCGGGTTTTTGCCTCTGCCACAGCCCGGGCCGCAGCACGCTCGGCCTCACGGTACCCGTCAGCCACCTCAGGAGTCCCACAAGCCAACCACAGCCGATACGACTTCTTCTTCAGCTTGAAATCGTACTGCCGGTGTCCACCACCGGGTTCGGGGATTGCCGCCGCGACAGGCACCGCAGACCTCACGGCCGCAGCTACGAGCAGCAGCATCGACAATGGATGCAGAGAACATGGTCCACTCGGACTCTATGTCTCCAACATCCCCTGGAATCTGGTCAAAGCTCTCCCGGAAGTGGAAGTTGAATACATCCCTGGCCGAGGCCTCTGCCAGACGTTCCCAGCAGACCCTCACTATGCGTTTGGGCCTGCCAAGTCTGTCCGGGTTTCCCCTATTCCAGCGGATCCAACTCACCACCTGGTGATGATTAGTGGACAGCTCAGCCCCTCTCTTCACCCGAGGGTCCAAAACATGCGGCCAAAGGTCTGGAGACACAACAAAAATTCGATCATGGACCTACTGCCTAGGGTGTCCTGGTGCCAAGTGCACTGATGAACACCCTTATGCTTGAACATGATGTCCATTATGGACAATCCATGACTAGCACAGAAGTCCAATAACGAAACACCACTCGGATTCAGATCGGGGAGGCCATTCCTCCCAATCATGTCTCTCCAGGTCGTTTCCCACATGGGCGTTGAAGTCCCCCAGCAGAATAATGGACTCCCCAGGAGGGGCACTATCCAGCACCCCGACAGGGATGCCAAGAAGGCCGGGTACTCCGCACTACCGCTTGGCCCGTAGGCCGAAATGGCAGTGAGAGACCTGTCCCCAACCCGAAGGCGCCGGGATGCGACCCTCTCATCCACTGGGGTACACCCCAACACGAGACGGCTGAGCTGATGGGCAACAAGCAAACCCACCCCAGCCCGCCGTCTCTCCCCGCCACTCCAGAGTAGAAGATAGTCCAGCCCCTCTCGAGGGGATGGGTTCCAGAGCCCCAGCTGTGCGTGGAGGTGAGCCCAACTATTTCTAGTCGGTATCTCTCGACCTCCCGCACAAGCTCAGGCTCCTTCCCCCCCAGTGAGGTGACATTCCACGTCCCTAGAGCCAGCATAAGCATCCGGGCCATCGAGGTCTCCACCTCCGTCCGCTGCCCAATCCTCTTTGCACAAGTCCCTCACGGTTCCCCCTGCAGGTGGTGGGCCCACTGGGGGATGGCCTCGCGTCACTCCTTCGGGCTTGGCCCGGCCGGGTCCCGCGAGGAGCAACCCAGCCACCAGGCGCTCTCTGACGGGTCCCGACCCCAGGCCTGGCTCCAGGGTGGGACCCCGGCTCCGCCGTACTGGGCGACGTCACGTGCCTCGTTATTTCAGTCCTCATGAGGGTGTCATATTGTTTCTTTTTTTATTATGTTTAATGGTAATAGAGAAAAAAGACCATAATGAAATATTTTTTTCATTTTCTTTCATTTTTTTTATAAACCTTAATAGCTAATAAATACATTTGAGCACAATACAAAATACATTTTAACACAAGTACTGTAAGATATAAGTCTTTTTAAATTCTACACCATAAAGTTTATCCAATTTTTTCCTTCTAAGAAGTATGTGTTCCATGATTGTAAAAGAAAGATCTGATGAAATTCCTTTTTCATGGGTGGAAAAACAAGATTATTTATGGTGTTGTTTTCGCTTATGTATTTCCCTAATTAAAGCATATTGGCTTCCAAAGCCAATAAAGGAAACAAATTGCTTTGGCATAGCTGTGGCAGTTGGAGGACAGATTCTGCATATTGGCAGATAAAATGAGATGGGATTTGAAGTCTTTGAAACTACATTTGTGCTTCAGTCAATTTTAATGAGGCCAAGCAGAAAGATATCACCATTCCTAAATATTTAGTCTGTCATTTTATGGTTATACTTTATGTACATGTGTATACGTTTTTTTTTTTTTTTTACTTTTGTGGTTTATGATCTTGGGATGAATTTTACAACTAAAGTAGTTATTGTTGTATATTAAAAATAGTTACCTCTGGGATACCACATATTTGATAAATACAATGGTTTTTAACAATAGTCCTCTCATTCAATAAATTATCATTTTGTTATATTCCAGAAAGAAGAACACAGCCATATTGCCTTTTTAAAAAACATTTGTTTAGTTGAACTTGCTTTTTCATTTCATGTGTAGCATGTACATGTTTCCTGTGCAGTGGTGTGAAAAACATGTGTGTGAGCTCCACAAAATATGGTTTCAATAGTCTGACTGTGACAGTTTGAACTGGGACCCGAAGGAGAAACCACAAAGCAAGCCTTCCTCAAATAACAGCAAGGGTTAGCAATTCACTGCAGAGATAATGGCCTCTTTGAAAACAATCAGGCTTTCCCCTCCTGTATTTTGGAGGGAACATATGTTTGTCTGTCTCTACTTCTGTCAACACCCACCACTACGGTGGCAGAGACTAAAGAGAGCTCTGCTCCTCATGTGCCGAGGGTGGGAGAGTTCCCCTGTCAAGGATGGCTGATATAACGACTCATTTCACAGCAATGCATCTGTGCGGTTACGCCGTAAACATGGTCAGGGAGGAAGACATTTATGGTGAGCATAAAAACGAGGCAGACACACAAGAATAAATGTAAAATAAGTGCTAAAGAGTTGAGTTGCTGTCTCTGAATTGGTTAAAGTTTCTATTTGGAAAACCAAACTCTAATTCTTGACCTCTTCTTGCCCTCCAACTATGAATCTACCCCTTTCTATTCTTCTAGGAGTGAATAGTGAAACCAGATGTTTTTAACAGATAACAAATGTCAGAAGCAATAGCTGCCTGAGCACCTGGTACAGTACAGACAAAGAGACTGGCTCTGGACAAATGAGTACAGATTCCTCTTACTCTTCCCCTTATTGTGTATTCTTCAAATTCCATTGCTTTAGTTTTTTACAAGATAAAAAAATGTTTAAAAAAAACCTTAATAGTAGGCAAACCTTTTTCTCATAGACTTAACCAAAAAGCAACACTCACATAACCTTTTTATGAACAATCAGGATAGGCTTTTGTGCATGGACATGTGATTGTTCAATAATAGAATAAGTAGAACAGTATAACTATATATACTGGTTTTAGCATTAGTACTGTAAATGTGATTTCTGAGTGACTGCATTGTTCTTGTTTAAATCAATGAGTGATACGGGAAGTAAACAGATACAACTTAAACATAGTTACAAATATCCATTTTATTTTCTCATTTTATGTCACTGCTGTAATGTTTGAATATATTTATATTAAATGTCCTCACTTTCTATGAAGGATTTCGTATATTTCACTGGTTTGTTTTAAATAATTTGATCTAATTAATCGGCCATAAAATCACAACGAAAAAGGATGAGGTGAAGCATGCAGTACCTGTGCCTTTCTGAAGAGAGCACACTTGAGCAAATTGGTTTGTGATGTTTTTTCTTCTTCTATGCAGAGACTGGAAGAAGCTAAACATTTGCTATAAATCACGAAACCTAAAAATCTAAAAAATTGACTATTAATGTAAAGATGAGGTAACAACTGGTGCTAAAACCTTGTTGTTAGAAAGATAACTTACTCTTGTCTGAGTGAAACACTTGAACCTTGAGGAAGGTGATCTTGGAGTGCTTGGTCCCTCTGCAACAGCGCCACTGCAGGAACATTCCTGCTAAAGTCGGCTGCTTGAGATTAACTTGGATACAACAAGGTGACACGTGCATCTGAAATACATCCTTACTAGATAAACCATCAGGAATATGATTTTCCTCTTTAAAAGTTATTTGGTTATTTTACACTTACAGATCTTTTAAAGTGCCTGTGACACGCTTTTGCCATAAATGCAGTAACTGAAAGAAAATATCTTAATATTGAAGGAATGGGGCAGAAATTGACATTACGTTAGCAATAAAGACTGTGACACAAAATAAGCATAATTCGATGTTAAATTTTGCAAGTCCAAAGTCGCCCGGAAATGATGTCTAAGGGGGAGTCTCCGGTCATTCACCGTGTGAGCCTCAATGATAAACTGTTCAGGTAGAAGCCAAGTGGCATTAAAAACAGCGTTAATATGGTAAAACGATGCATTGCTGGTGGTGGCAGTATTACTACGACAGCAGCCGTTAGCCTGCACTACTTTCCTGAAGCAAAGAGGATCAGAGCTACCTGGATCAGAGCTGAAAAACTGAGGAAGGAGAGATGGGCTGGTCCCACCAAGCACAGCCAGTTGTGATTGGAGGACTTTTTGGCAAACTACTTCGAACAAGAAACCTTTGAATTCACAAGAGAAATTTATGTCAGAGGTCAGATATCTGACAGATGAAGGAGAATGTTGAATCAGAGTCTATAGCCTTGCTGTTCAGCGTATCTGATGGGAAAAAAATCACCAAAGAAAAGGTTGTTGCCGCTGTTGCTAAACGGATCATGGCTCAGCAGGTAAGAACCCTTCCTTGTCACAAAAGTATATTTAGATATCAGCAGTTATGTTAATAATTAAAATTTCGAAAATATTGTTTTTTTATTATTACTAATAATCTAAAATTATTATTAAAATAAGATAAATTACACACATATGCAATATATTTAAATAAATGTTTCTGTAAAGATTCTGACATAAAATTTAAGAAATGACCCATGAGGTAGTGTCTTGAGATCTTGAATCATCCCTTGTGTCTGCTGCTGCTGCTCCATGCTGCTCACTTCCTCTCCGGTTGTTTCACTCAGTGCCATATTTAGTGTAACCCTGGATTTATACTGTACCTGCTCTGGTCTGGTCTGGTCTGCTGCAAAGCCTGGTGGAGCTCTAAAAACCATACTCAGATTGCGCTATAAAAGCCAGTGAAAAATGCAGTAGCAAGTCCAAAACTACTTATTTTAAGGAACTTAAACCATTTAAACTGCTTTTTCGTTTTATGCATCCAGATATTTTCATGTGTTTTATTCTACAATGAGTGCAGAGAAGCTATATTTGTTGCTAAATTCGATGCATTTAATGTTTAATTGCTCGGTTTATAATACCTGAGTTAACCCAGTAACTGATCTAATTGATCTATTGTTAACAACTGCTAATATACACGTCTATATATAAATATATGTGTGTATTTATTAATATAGCGAGATCTAGTCTGTCATTAGTGATTTATTTTTAAAAATCCGGATGTTGTGCTCTGTTTCCTGATGGTGTGAAATGATTCATGCGGATTGACTCCGGCCGTGCTCCGGTATCTGGCAATAGACTCTGGTCTAATTAGATGGCCTCCTGCACGCCGCAGCACTGGTGCTCTGCCATCTGATTAAAGCTGACTTTTTACTGACTTTACTGCCTCTCTCTGTATAAGTAACTGAAATATATCTAAAGAAACATCAGACTCTTCGCTGCTGTCTGTGTTGCTGCCATTGTAGCAGCAGTCAGTTTACCTGCTGGGGTTCCCCTTTGACGTCATAAAAGAGCGCAACAAAATTGCAAAACAGTAGTCTGGAAATGCCTTTTTAGTGATATTTATGACCATATATCTCAATAACTGTTTACTTTTTACTGTTTACTTTTTAAAATATTTTATCAATGTTTCCTTTCCATAAATGTAATTAGATTAATCATAAAAAGAATAATTAAAGAACACAGCCTTCTTCAGGTTTAAATGGTTTAAGAAGTCCTTTCCAGCCCCTTGAAAACTGCATTTCTTTTCCGTTTCTGTTAACACGTGTACAGGACGATGTTTTAAATACAATCTTTATTCACACGGCAACAGTAGAGATGTGAAGTTGGTGTAATTCCCTGCCACTCCACTAGTAGGCGGTATGTTCTTTGAAACTCAACAACAACATGCGGAAACACTTAGTGCTTACAAAACAGGAGAGAAAATGAGCACTTTGTTGGAGAACCATCTTTATAATCAAAAGAGTCAGCAGCTCAAACCACCATTGTTATTGTAGATATCTTCGTCTTCTGTGGGTTTTAAACTGGTTGGCAGCCATTACGTTGTGCACATGTGCATTAATTTCTACTGTTTCCGGCCCTGGCTCATGCGCATACACATGAGCCAGGGATTCCCTGTAAGAAAGATTCGATTTTTCCCGTCTAAACGACCATGAAGACTGGGACGTTTTTAGAGCTACCACAATCTGGAACCCATTTTCAAATTGTGCCATTTTCAAAGAAAACGTGTGCCGTTGTTGTGTAAACAAACAGTAGAATTAGAAAGAACTGGAAAAAATAGTTGAACTAAACTTCTGTTTTCACCAGAAATTATTGTTGTGTAAACAGGGCCCCAGCTTATAATTTGTTTTAATAAGAACATTCTAATCCATGTGCTGAAATAAAAGTGTCATCTATGAAGCAGGCGTACATCTGTGTGGATCTTCCTTAATGCTAATAATTTGCCATCATTCAGATTATTCCTAATTATTAAAAAAAATATTTTGTAGCCATTAGCATGTTAACCCTATAATGCTAACGTAGACATGGGTAAGACATCTACTACTTTCTCGAAGTAGGTATTTTCCTCTTTCCTTCTTTTAAAATCATTGAAGAAATTAGGTAGAAAAAATTTTATTTCTCAAAATGCATCTTTATTTGAGGGCAACGGTCCATCTATTGGTCACGTTGTTGCCTATCTCCAGCAGTCACTGGGCAAGAGGCAGGGTCCACCCTGGACTGGTTGCCAGTCCATCTCAGGGCAACACAGAGACACATGAACAGGACAAACAACCATGCATGCACATATTCATACCCAATTAGATTAACCAAATAACCTAACAGTCATGTTTTTGGGGTGTGGGAGGAAGCCAGAGTATCCAGGGAAAACCCACATATCCACGAGGAGAACATGCAAACTCCATGCAGAAAGAGCCCCGACCAGGAGTCAAAACCTGGACCTTCTTGCTGCAAGTCATCAGTGCGAAACTTTTATTTTATTTATTTTATTTTACTTTATAAGTTTTGTTACATTATTATTAAAATAAATGTGTTTTACAAAAATCCATTGTGATACTTCTGGCATTCAGGTCAATTTTATGGTTGAGTGCATTACTTTTGTTGTTTTTTAGTTAATATCTGCTATGTGTTTTGGGTCGTGTATAAAAAACTGTTGATAGTATTCAATAAACAGTTAAGTTTGAAAATTATAAAAATTTTATCTTTTATCAGATTTTTTTTGAGCTAGTATGTTGCTGACATCAGCGTCCAACTGCAATGCCGTAAAAAAATCTCTGCTGTATTTTATCAGATTCATGGTGAGTTAGAGATATGCAGAACTGTTATAACACTTAAAAAGGTGATGGAGATTCTATCCATTTGAACTTTCCTCTTCAGTGCTGTTAACTGTCCTACTGAAGTGATCACAATGAAAACGGGAGACTTTTATGCAACAGTTTGGATCAAAGCACCTCAGAGATGAAGGAGGGCGGGACTAAAATTAGGCAATTTTGTCTTGTTTTTATTTTTTGCATGCTTGTTAAAAAAAAGCATGAGAAAAATGGGGGAGCAGCTGCCTTCAGAGTATCTATGGCAGACACTTGTGACTAGATTATTTGGTTGCATTGTGAACACCTGCATCTAACAAGGGCATAGTAACAAATTAGATAAATTGGAGGGAAAATTAACCATTTATCACATGTGTTTAAATCTCATGTAAACATTATGTTAAAAGTGTGGGATTAGTAATCATTATAGAATCTGATTTGATTTCTGAAGTTCCCCTAAAACCACCACCACCACCACTTCTTGGTGTTTGGAGACAAAAGCTTGAGTATTGACCATAGCTTTCTTCTACTGCAGATGCAAGCTAACAACTCATGCTTCAACAATGTTATTATACTAATTTCACAGACAGATAATCAGTATAATGTGTTCAGTAGGTAACAGTGTCACTGACAGCATTGCTTTAATACCAAGGATTAATAGCCACCATTATAAACATTTCAGTGAGACAGTTGCTGCCAGTGTTGTATAATGGCAACTCTGTGGAAAGCTAAAGAATTATTATGCTGCTGTTGACACACGCTTTAGGCACAACTGGCAGCATTAATTATATTGAACTTTGGAGCTGAATTCATCCTCCTTGGAAAACCATAGTTTGTTCAAATAACTTTTGCTATTTAATCAGTTTAAAGTATCACTTCAGGAAGCTAGCAGTGGCTCAGAAAACAACTCATTTTAAACAATATTTAGATCTCCAACGAAAACCATGAAAATCACACAAAAATAGAGCACATTTTTCCTGTTTAGACTTGTGTTTAGTGCGTTTTTATATGTTGTATCTGGGTACACCAGAACTAGTCCGCCTGTAGAATCTGAGTCATGTCTGTTTAAAATTAAATGAACATGTAAATCCATATGAAATAAATAGAAAATAAATGAATACATTCTGACTCCCTGCTTTTGGACTGACATCATGTGAGCAGTATATAGAAATCCATCAGGACTCATTGAGGGAGACCAGCAGGGAAGGGTGGTCTGGTCCCCCAGCTTCTGATGATTGATGACACTTCTTGTGACACTGACAGAGAGGGATCAGCAGAGCAACCAACCACGTCTGCATTGCTCTGCTTGAGCCAGACGCCAGCCATGCTATTGTGTCATCGACACTGTCGCGCACACACAGTGGGACACAAGTAAACATGTCTGCGATAAGTCAAACACTCATAATGAGTGTCTCGGAAAGCAAGAGGTTGATTTATTATTGGTAAAACCCAGATTCTGATTCATTTACATAAATGTGAAACATATTTCACCATAATACTCATGCACCTGCGATCTTAAACGTTTTGTTTTTGTCATCTTTCTAAAATGAGCTTCTAGGCGCCTGTTTGTATTTTAAGGGTCGCTGAGAATGAAGCCTGCCAGCTGCAGAAAGTATCTACATCCTTTCTGACAACCCAATGAGAAAGTTTTTCGGAAACATCTAAAACATTTGGTTCAAATCCACATCTAGATATATTTTTACAGGTGTCAAATATTAACAAATAAAGTCACTGAAATCTTCCATTCTGATGTTTTTAGAGTTACAGTTGAGCCCAAAATTATTCATACCCCTGGCAAGTTCAGCCAAGAAGTTTGATTCTGATGGGAAAAGAGCTAGAAGCTCTAAAGGTAATGAAACAATGTTAAGGGAGTTTTTATTAATATATATATATATATATATATATTTATCTTTATTTACATTTTATTAAAAATGCAATGTCTAAAAGGAATTATAACCAACATATGTATGTATGTATGTATGTATGTGTGTGTGTGTGTGTGTGTGTGTGTGTGTGTGTGTATTATTGTTGAATGGAACTAAAAAGAAAACATCCCCAGCTCATGTGTCAGCATCCTAAATTTCTCCGTTTCTTTTTGCACCCATATATTGTAATCATAAAGTTAGAAACAATGTTGAAATCTAATTTAAAGTATTTAAAAATATACTAAAGATCTATGAAGATCTACATGAAGGTTAAGAACTAACTAGGTAAAATATGTTGTTTATTGAATTGTTTCAACTGAAGAATATCACAATTTTTCCCGGTATGCCTGCTCTAAAGTCATAATTTTTCACTTCTCCTCTGCAGCTGCCCAGATGCATGATTTACAACACTCATGTCTCCAGTCACTTCCATTTTATTGAGTTATCAATTTCTCAGCGTTAAAAAAAAACTTTCACAAACTCCTGTTACAACTCTGGGCCCACGTTGAGATGACATTTAAAGAGCTGGCTGTTAACAATGTATCTGGTTGCAGTGAGAAAGCAGGATTTTATTGCCGAACGCATATCAAATAATGGCGTTTGCTGGCACGTCCGTGTGAACAGGACAGAACAATATCTCCTCAGCACCAAGTGGGCCGCGGGGAACGTTGTATCCGGCGCCAACCAGAAAGACTGAAAATTCCTCACTTCATAAAAAACAATTCTGGACCATCACAACGCCTGGTAATCAATACGAAGGGCACAGCTGTCACACTATAAAAAACAGCCCTAATTTGGGAAGAGCCCTTTTCTTTCTGTGTTCTCCTCTGTTGGAGGACATCAGGATTACCTAGATGTAGGTAAGTGATCATTTATTCTTCACTATAACTCGCAGCTCTACACACAGTGAGAATACTTTCATTATAGAGTGGGGTCAGATAACTATTAGCACAACATAGTAACTCATTTAATGATGGTGTTTAATAAATTGCAATTAGAGCTAATAAGAAATGTGCTATCTCTCTTCAGGGTATCCTCATTCTATGTCTTTTATTTCCCGAAAGCTCAGCAGTGAAATACTGTACCACAATGCTGCTTTGCAATCTGATACATTTAAGACGAGACCTTGAAGAAGGCCAGAACCACATCTATCAGTGACTAAATCTGTCCTTGCGTTCTCAGGGAAGACTCTCAAGGATGAGGCAAGTCTTCAAAAGCATCTCTGCCTTTTGATGTAAACTTCTGTGACTGCCGGGCTGCCTCTTCAGCCCTGCTGTCTTTTAATTGATTATGTGAGGCAGAGGGCACTGTATTGTAAATGAGGTGCAAGACAAAGACTAGCAATGCTCAGTAGCTTTGCCCTGTTATTTTCCGCTAGTGCGGCAGTTGACGCTAAAGAACCCAGTGTGCCATTCAGGGAAAAGGTCATGGGAACATTCAGTGCCAAGAGGGAATAAAATATGTTCACTTTGGGGAAAAAAGCAACAGACAAAATATAACTTGTTCAATT
Organism: Crenichthys baileyi; assembly: GCA_036173005.1. NCBI lineage: Eukaryota > Metazoa > Chordata > Actinopteri > Cyprinodontiformes > Goodeidae > Crenichthys > Crenichthys baileyi. The sequence goes on from JAHHUM010000591.1 coordinate 794,209, forward strand.
ATTTCTTTAAAAATTGGACACACACTTTGTCCTTCGTCACCAGCAGCGCCTTCGCATCAAGTCTTTCCCCTGATGGTTAAAGGAAAGTTGTTGCTCTCAAGCTGCCAGAGTGGAAATAAAATAAATCTTGATTTTCTACTTGCTGCTCAAGTAGTGTGACATTTGACAGTCTTTTAAGGGGTAAAATCAGGCATGTTTTGGCGTGGAAAAAATTCAATTGTGCCGTATTGATTCACAGCCGTCTGTCATTATTCCCAGGTTGATTGACAGGTGGAAATTGGTAACGTTAAGTATTTCATATGTTATAAGGGCTGACATTTGTTTGTCTGCTCCCTATGTCAATATTGTTGGAGAGATCTGTAGCGTTATGAGATAGCATTATACACCAACTGTGGCTTTTGGAAAATGTTTTTTCCGACATAATTTAAGATATATTAAAAACCAGCTGAATCTAGAGGTGTTTAATGCCAATATTATTGTTTTCCTCCAGAGGATCATGTATGTTCATAGTCGCTGGCATCTCTCTGTATGCGCTCCACACACACACACACACACACACACTCACAACTAAAAATATATTCCAGTCATGCTTTTAGGCAACGAACACAGCCATGAGTCTCAAAGGAGGCTATTTTGATTTAACTGTGTCAACAATTAGCATAAGAATGAAGCTCAATGACCCCAGCATGCTGACAGTAGGCTCACCTGTTCCAGTGGTAACTGCAGCGTTTCATCCATCCACATTAGAGCAGTTGTATATTTGTTTTATTGGAGCGTCAGTCTGTCTGGGTCAGGGGTCCTCAATTAAATTTAGGCAAGGTCCAGTCAGACATTTTTCTCAAGCAAAGGTTCCGAATATGTAAGGTTTGTCATATTTATATGACAAAAGATTTATTAACTTCATATAGTATCAAATATCTTTCCTTTTTTTTTTACCAATGAATAAGATAAGGCAGCATTAAAAGTTAAAACAATAATACTAAAACAACTGCTGAGCTGTCAGAATACTGATGGATCTTTTTATTAAATCCCAAGAAATCTAGGTCCAGATAAATCCTGATTTTGGTCCAGATCTGGACCATGTTCTGCCGTTCTGAGACCTTGGATCTACGTGTTAGAATTAGCATAAAAATGTTCTTGGCATTTAGTAGAAGCCAAATGAAACGTTTTGGTCAGTCTAATGATGGATAATGTTCAGAAAGAAAGAACACATTAAGCCAGATGTTTGAGACTATAAAAAGTTGAAAGCCTCACAAAAACAGTGATAAAAGTTTTATGTTTAAATCTTACATAAAACCAGATATTCTAGAATAAAAAGCATACAGTCCTCCAAAACATAGGAACATAAATATGAAAGTAACGCTAACCTGGTTTATATCCTCCAAAAGAAAGATGTAAGAGTTATAAAAGGTTCAAATTTCTGTGATCCAACTAACGAAAGTTAATTAAATTCTATTTCCTAAAATTCTGGTAAAAGATGTTATAATATATGAAGCATAATCTACTGCCAAATTAAGAAATAGAAAAAACAACTCTAAGGTAAATGTGTGTTTTAAAAAAGTACAGTAAGTAAATGTGAGAAGTATCTAAGACTCTTGTTAAAAAAAAACACAGCAGTACACACACACACACACACATATACATCTCTATGACTATTTACATTTACATTTTACGTAGATTTTCAATGAAGGCATCAAAACTGTGAATGAGCACATATGGAATTATGTAGCAATATAAAGATTTCTGAGGAAAAAATATGTATTAATAAAAGGGATGTGTCTGTTTGTGATAAATGGACATTACTTCATCACGGGTATGCCGGATTAATTTTGGACCTGAGGATGTCAGTCCTGGACACAGCAAAGCTTAGCAACTTTTACTGCCTTTAAAACACGAATCATTTTCATAATAACTGCACAGTGGTGCTGGAGGCTATACATATGATTACTCACACATTCATGCTGGCTGATAATTATCTGACTACAGAGAAGAACCACTTATCAGGCTGCAGCTTGTATGAGGATGAAAGAAAAGGACAGTGGTACAAACACACATTATTGGATAATAGAAATGTTTTTTTTTATTCATAAAATGCTAGATAGCTAAAAATTTTGTTACCATGGTGCAAGATTAATGGAAACAAATCCAATTGTTTCCCCTTCAATAGCTTTAGGCATTTATTTCTGGCACATTTATAACTGGGGCTTAAGTTGACTGATCCTCACCATTCAGAGTAGCCCCTCTACTATTTCAGGATTATCCTTTGCTGGTCAAACCTAAAGGTAAATGTTTAGATTTAACTAACCCATCCCTTTTGCCACACTAACTTAAGTGCTGTCTATATAGATCTCTAGTCTTGGGTCAACATTAAGTCTTAGCAGGATTTAAGAGTGGTGAGGTCAGTGGATCAATTTTGAGGTCATCTCACTCATTGTGCATCCTTTCATTTAATTCTTATTAATTTCATTTTGCAAAACTTATAATGATTTGCAGTAATTAGCCTTGAAATGACTCTTTCTTCTGTATTTATAGACAAGCTAAAAAGAAAACCTTAGACCATTGTGTACTCTGTGTGCAGCTCCCATCCTTAGCCTGGAGCTACACCTATTGGGTCTAGTATCAACCTGTTTTTCTGACGGACATAACCAGATGTTTGAGAGGCTCAAGGGCGCGGCAGTCTATTCAGCACAACCATTTCCATTGTTTGCATTGTTGTTGTTTTTTGCTTTCTAAATGGCCTTAAACTGAAACAAGCAGACTGTAATGATTCTTTGCCCTGGTTTTAAACAAGATACTTGAATTTGTTTAAAATGAAAAACAGCTTTAAAGTGATAGATGGCAACAGATGTAGCAATGGTCATGATATTACTGCCCTAAGCTTAAATAGAACTGATAAAAAAAGATGATAAAGGTTACAAAACTGTAATATGTAGGTATATATTTATTTAAATGTATCAAATGGGCAAATATCACATTTTAGAGCCAGAAAAGCTGAAGAAAGCTCAAAACATAAGTAGATCACAATCAGCCTGTCCATTTGTTTCACAGCTGATAAGTAATTTTAAAACACACAATTTGGCACAAAAAGAGCCTTTGGAGTCACGCCCTTAAAACCAGATATGCACTTCCATGTATGGATGATGACTGGAAATCTCTCACTGTAAACACAGACATGGACAAAAGATGGACCTCTTGGCAAAACAAGATTAAACAAGATTTACTGAAATGAATACATGGCTGCTCATGGATGGTACAGAGAAAAATATGTAGTGAGAACTTTTGCTCCTTCGTGCAGGTAAAATACAGGACGACATATTTCTCTTGAACCAACAAAAACACCCGGGAAACCTTTTTGCACCAGGCCTATAAAACAATTAGAATCCCAGAGATAGAGCACAGGAACAGCCCAAATCTTAGGGACACAACAGAGTTAATGTCAAAGCTAGCTTGCTAAAGCAAGGAGTCAACAGTCACACCACCGAGGCGTAGTTTCAGAATAAGAATAAGAAAACATTCTTTTATTTCCATTGTTACATTGTATGCATCTGCTGCCAGTACTGAATTTCTGCCGATGTTTGAAGATCATACGATTAAGTAAACCTACAAAGAGAGAGCCATTAGTTTTCACCTGCATGGTTCAAACCAAAGATAATTAGCTGCACCTGCAACTAGTTTTCTTCGTTTTAGTGTCTTAGCCAATTGAAGCTCCTGATGTCCTCTGCCATCTGAGTATTTTAACTTCTCTTCCTACCACATGTATAGCCTCGAGTCTTTACCCTCAAGCTACATGTTGTGGGAAAACTGAATGTTGGGACTCTGGCCTCAGTATATTGTTTTTACTGCTACTACCGTAGTGCAGCTTAACCCTCATAAGTAAAACACAGAGTGATTATGTGTCAAAAAGTGAGATGTTCACAATAACTGCATGGCTCACTGATATAATGTAGACTACTATGGCAACACAATTATGAAGTATGTAATGGAATCATCCTGATGCTTGCAGGAACCAGTGTGGTCAAAACCAGAGAGGAATTTCTGTCTGCCCAAATGTGGCCACACTTTATTGTTTCAAATTACAGTTCCTTTCACAAGCATCATTTTCATCTCCATAGTGAGTTACAGGCAGACTGGGCTCCTCACAGAGCGCTTTTAAATTCATTCAGGTTGTGCTAGTTTGTTAGATCTCCAAGATAATGACTCCTGACTTCCTCTTTCTCAGCAGTTTAAATCACCATCAATCTACACTTTATGAACTGAACTCTAGGCTGGAGGCTTTGATGTTTTTGTCTTGGGTGGACATTGGGCTTTAAAAAATAGATTCCTGAGATGAGAGTTTCACACGTAAGATCATCACTCTTCAGCAACATTTGGCTGTTCTCATTCTCAGCTGCCTTGTGCTTTTTTTTCCCTTTCACTCATTTTTACATATCGATAGCCTCATTGCATAATTGGCAAATATGACTTAGGCAATGCTATGAGGCTAACGATATTTCTTGATTTCAGACATGAAATGAACATACCTATAGAGAGCTACAGGCCTGAACTCAGAGACAGTACAGTACAGAGACAGTTGTAAGACATGCTCTTTATTTTGAACATTTATTACTCAAGCCATGAAAATACAACAATGATTTATTTTAACGCAGGCATGGACGACTAAGATAACCATGTGATGGACATGCATCATGTGTTCTCAGACTTCAAGCGCATTAAAGATTCATACATGCCTGTAAGACAGAGCTCTGGTAGCTGGTTTGCTGTTACTGCTCTACATTCTGGGAAACGTTAAGTGGGGTAAATGTAGTTTGTGTAATCCCTGGATTAGCATAGCAACCAGATAATGGCCAGGAATGGACACACAGCCTTTCAATAGTTGTGCCCCTTAACCTGAGGCAACACGTTGGGTGGACTGTTTGGAGAGGGAGGACTTAGACCTCCAGCTGCCACAAGCTTTAGAATAGGAGGTGAACAGCAACTTCAAGCTGTGACTTGATTCTGTTTTGTCCGGTGATTTGTTTGCTACAACCAGATACAAAATTGGAAAACAATATACTATTTTCTTATTTGTCTTTTGCCAAAAAAAAACATAATTCTTGCCTGTCTGTATATCAAACAACTGAATTAGAATTTGAAATGAAAAAGTCGTTTATCTTTAGATTGCCATGTAAGACGGACAAGAGACGGAGCGTTTGTTCTGAACAGGACAAAAACATATCAAACGTTTTTGTCCTGTTATTATCAGCAGTTATTATGAAAATGATTCATGTGTTAAAGGCAGTAAAAGTTGCTCACCTTTGCTGTGTCCAGGACTGACATCCTCAGATCCAAAATAGCTTCATATCAGAAGCCCCTTTCTGGTGTTGTTGCCCTAACTTCTGCCTTGATTTGCTTATGCCTCAGGCAGGCAAGGTATACTCAATCATGAATCTTCTAGAAAAAAGTACGTAAATGTACTTAATAGAAATTCTTTCATAATGTTGATATTTTGGAATAATAACCAATTACAAGCATTAAACTAACAAGTTAAAATGTAATGTAAAATACTTAATCATCAAAATGTTTTTTTACAGAGTAAATGTTTTATAATCTTCTCCCACAACTGCACTCAATTTGATCAGGTGCCTTTTTGCAGATAAATGATTAAAACGTGTATTATTGTGCTGTAATAAGATTGTGTGATATGAGATCTAGTCTGTTGCTAGTTTTAGGTAGTCGGTAGCATCTGATTTGGCACTAAACTAAGATCCTTCAAGCCTGGACTGCATTTGATCATGTCTGATTCTAAACCTGAAATATTTAGACTGATCAAACCTAAACTAATTATATACTAATTAAGGATTGTTTAAATTTATGGAACCTCTATTCTATTTTTGAAAACACAAAAATGTAGCATTATCAGTCCTTAGAAATTGACAAGCATAAAATCTGCAATAAATAGATTCATCAAACCTGGACCAAATTATTTTTAAACACAGTTTATGATCTGCCTTTACCTGTTAAAATAAACAATGGGGACTTCAAGTTTTCCAAAGTTATTGCTAAAATCACAATATTCTATATTGTTCATATCATGAGCTGGATTGCATGGCAGCATAACTGCATGCAATCTAAGTTTAACACATGAACACGAGGACAGCACACCAAGTCGGGTAGGAAACAGCTTCTACTTCCTTCAGCTTTCACTCTGGGGCAAACAACAACATTTCTGGGATGTTGCATAGATGAATATATGCAGCCGGATGCTGTGGTGACATAAGATGTCAACATGCTGTATTAATAAAGTTACTTAGTCAAAATAAAAATAATATTCCCTCCTCCTGACATTTTTTCATTCTGGCAATTCCCAGACCGATTAAAAATACACAATAAAACATCCACAAAAGTTAAATAGATCATGTAAATATCGCATAATTGGTGTAACATTACAATGTATTCACTGTCAAATCTTTACTGAAAAAAAACTGTTTTCTTATTTTGTTGTTAAATATATGTGAATGATTTTAAATAGAACAACATCTTCCCATCTTACTGAACAAAGATTACACTTAATGCTTCTGGCACAATGACATGCCATATGTTTTCAGTTTTTACATGGCTTCATGACGTTTCATTGAGAATAACAGATCATTTGAAATGGAGGTGCCAATGAAAAAGGGAAATGAAGTAAAGAGAACCAAAACAAATGTTATCCTGAAACCATGAACCACTTCATACCTTTGCAGTTTCGGTTGCTTCTTACCCGAGTTTTGTGCTACTTTGACAAGCACTGCTTTGAAGCAATTTTCCATGATGATCTGCTCATAGTCTTCTGTAAGGAAATCTAGTTTAATGACTGCAATATATACCAACCAGTTGGAGGTCAAATACTGCTGTTTTGGTTTGACTAGGATTTTATAATCTGTTATACTTCATGAGGGTCATCTGGCACCAGATGGTTTAGAATTTACATTTTATAATATGACGTTTAACAAAAATTTTTGGATTAACTTATACAGGAAATCTAATCATATTCTGTAGAATTCATTAAAATACTTTCATACAAAGGAAAATAAAAAATGTACAATTTTGATTGTGTGCGTGTGTGTGCGTGTGTGTGTGTGTGGGTGTGTGTGTGTTGGTGCAAATTGTGAATCACATATCAAGGTGTTAGGGCAACTGCCTGCAAATTGTGGTTGGATTCTGCTGCTGTGATCTGGCGCTCTGCAAGCTTCCAAAAGTTAAAAAAGCAGTCTCTCAAGTTTTTTCACTTGAGTCGTCAAAAGCGCCCAAAGAGTTTTCATCACCAATCACCACAGCGATCTCTCTGCATTCACACAAAAACCAAGGGAAAAAAAAGGAAAATGACAGTTGGATCATAGCTGTCCACAAACGATGCCTCAAGGCTTGAAGTGTGAGTTCGACGAAGCGTAAAATGTCAGGCAGGGAGCTTCCAGGGAACGGTTGTTGGCAGGACAAAGTGGAAACCCAGCTCTATGTGAGTGGTGGGGGGGGGGGACGTTTGGTTTGTACTCTGCAGCATGTGGATGGCTGTGTGCTCCTCTCAAATGTCATCCAAGACAGCCTTGCAACACTCCAACCAGGAGCTGAAGTTGTAGCCTATATTTTAGGGGGGTGATTATTTATGTACCTGCCATGAATTTTCACTCAGACTCACCATGTACCGAATCCTCCCACATCTTCCCCCAAAACCAGATGGAACAAGGCAGAGTAACCGCAAAGAGCAGCAGGCTCCAGAGATTTCCCCTGTCTTCAGTTATGAATTCAGCATATGCTGCGCAAAATTATGCTTGTGAGTCTAAAGGCTGAGGTTTGTTTGTGAAGCTCTGTGAGAATAAACACTGCAATCCCATTCTAAGACCTCAATCAATCTTATCGGGTGGTAGGCTGGATTTGCATGATAAAAACAATCAAATTTGTGGTTTTCAGAGATGATTGCTCGTGGTATCCAGCACCCACTCTTTTTCACAGCCAATGCTAATGCATTATCCACAACTGCAAGAGCAGCATCACACACTGGCTTCAGAATCCATTAATAGTATATTCCTATTGAAAAAAAGAAATCTCAAGCATCGTAATGTTACTCCTTGAGCTTATCCCGTTTCAGCAAAGCAACGCGGTGTACTGAAAATACACCATCACTGACAGAGAGAGCCTAATCCAGTGATTGGTTTTACCTTATCACACAACTTAAGGAGTGTACACTTCTAAGCTGACGGATTGAACCTCTGTTCGATACAGGTTTGCAAAACTGAATCTGTTGAGCCTCAAAGATTTGATATGGGTATTTAAAGCTCTGTGCGGTATTAACCGCAGAGCACAACAAATAGCCTGCCTTTTAACAGGGCTGGGGAATCCCAGGGCCAGTTGGGATGCAAATTGAAATGATCCAAGAGTGGATTGAGAAGGTGAGGGTGGGCTTGGATGGGGCTGCAGAGGGTGGGTGAGGAATGTGGGGGCTGAACGAGACGAGGCTGGTATGAGACTCGTGGCGAAGGCTGGCAGGGTCCTGAGGGGTTAGCTGTGATTAGCCTCAAACTCAGAGTTCATCATGTGAGGGACAACAGTTTTGTGACAAACAGCAGTAAAAGAATGTCACCGTGCTTTTTCCACGTCCTCCCCTCCACACACAACATGGCGCATCACTTATCAGGTTCTCTCTGTTTGTGTAGATCTACAACCATCTAAATGTTCGGAGAAAATTAACCATATCCTTAAAACTTCAACTCAGGATTTTCGGATTTTACAAGGCAGCAACTGGTACCTTTTAAAAGAAGTATTTCAGATTGTAAAACTGTAGCAGAAGATACTTGTTCAGCAGACTGTGCTGAAAGCATTTTAGCAAATATTAGAAGAAAGTCTCTGAGTCTAAATCAAAACCATGAAATGTCGTGACTGGAAAAAAGGTTCTAGTCCAATAGAAGTGAAGCATAAAATGTTTACGCCCACTTCTTCGGGCATGTGGGCACTAGGAAAACAAGTTGCTGTATTTTAATTTATCATGACCAACCCAGAGTGACTATCCTTTAATGTAAAACTTCAGTAAATCATTTTAATAGCAGATTCTACCAACTCAGTTCTAGGATTAACCAATGATGCCATCATCTGGGAACGCTCCTCAGCTTCCCAATACACACAGGAGCCTCATTCATTTTCCACCAGCAAAATTCCACCAACTAATTATAAGAGTGTAACTTGCATACTTTTCATCATTGTAATTAAAATGGGATAAATAAACACAGTGGACATGAAAAGAAGAAGACTTCCACTTCTTGACCTTGTTAATCTCGGCTGGAATGATCAACCTAACTAGGATTTAATTGCCTTCTGCTGCTTTCTTCCAGCAGTAATTTGGTTTGCTGGGCTAGTGAAGGAAGCCAAGCGCTGTTGGCCCATTAAAAACACTAAAGCAATCTTTTTATTTCTTAGTTGTTTTTTTTTTTTACTTTCTTTTTGTTGGGTAAGATGAGACAGAAAGAGGTTGGAGGATTGATAGAGAGATGGATGGCAACACACACTGGGTGACTCATGATTGGGAGTCTGCATGGAAGTCAATGTGAGACTATAAAGAAAGCAGCTTCCCTCTCTAGGGTGTGGTGAGGTTTAAGGGCTTTCGCATACAACTTTAAAGAGCCCAAGTTTTAAATCCTAGGATATACTGTTAAATCACATGGGAGGCTTATTGTTTTCAAGGCTTCACATATAAGCACTGTTAACCCTCTAAATGCCATTGAAACCAGCTCGACGTATGCTCATTACAGAGTACGAGCAGTCATCAGCCGGGCAGGTGTGAGTGAAAAGCATCTATGATCAAGGGTGGGGTTTATGTACTGCTTTGTTTTACTATCCAATATCACATTACCTTCTCCTTCATAAGCGATTGTCACCCTGTACTTAGGTCTCCTTCTTCCATCTGTGTGTCCACAAAGCAGAGAGCGTATGTTTGTAGGACCAGCAAGCCTAAAGAAACGAGGAGCTTTCTGGTGCTTCTGCAAAACATCCAGGAATCCGTGTTCACGTCGTTACAGAATGATTTTACCTCAAAAAGATGACAAGGGCTGCCTAAAACATCTGTTTCTCTGATTTCATAATAAATGTCTCAATCAATATTAATAACAAAGTTTCCTCGAAACATCACATTCAAATTTATTTTATTTTTAGCTTATTTTTCACAGCTGTGCTTGGAGTGTATCGCATGTCACAAAAACATGCAAATAAAGACTTAGTGTACATTTAAGTACCCGACGGCATACAGGTCTATAATAGTGTGAACTTCTGCATGTAAAAAATAAGGAAAATAAAGCCTAACAACTGAAAAAAAATGAATATTCAGCTTGCTCTGAATGCCAAATATGATAATATCACTAATTTCATACATGACTGCAACTCTAAGAGGAAAAAACAAAATGAATCTGTTTTTATTGGTATTTATTGTGAACACCTTCAACACTGTTAAATGTGCTTCAAACTGGCAGAAGTAAAGTTGACACCATAGGCAGCATCAAGGCTGCAGGCTAACCAGGGTTGCTGCTACACATCAAGCATGCTGGGATGCAACGTGTGATTGTATTTAGTTTCGTAAAGTCCAGACCAACTACAACTTTATTTATTAAGATTTATTTACATTCAGATCTTATTCAGAGCTTTAAGTCCAACTTTTCTGCCAACACTTTGTTGGACAACACATTTCGGCTAGCGTATGAATTCCACTTGTATGTGCGACATTTACTAGATGTTCTAAGATTTTTGGTGCATTTTTAAACAAAACGGCCTTAGATGCAAAACAGTCAGCAACTATGCATAATTATTTAGTCTATTATTTGCATTAACCAGTTTAGGAGATGGACTTTATTATTGCCTTTTAAAGTGACTCTTAAGATGCCTTGTTCTTCAATGGTTGTGAGGTTTTGTTGAAATATGATCAGACATTTTATTCAGCCGAAGAAGACGCCGTGAAATGGGTCTGGTGATGCCTGTGAGCTAAAAGCAAGCAGACAGAGTGTTAACCAATCAGGAGTTGGTGCAGTTTTCTGTCTGAAAGTTTAAAACACAACTATGCAGTAGAAAATGTATCAGACAGCATCGTTAAACTTCATAAACCTTGCAGGGCATCCTAACCCCATGTTTTTGCTCACTAAACCTGAAGTTAGACCCCTTATCTTTGAAAACTTTTAAAATCAGGAAATCAGAGAAATTCATAAACATTATGTTTTTACTTGAAATATAAAAGTCGAGAGATTTATTCTAGTCGACATCATCGATTATAAAGACAAATGGCAGTTATTTTTCATCTACTTTAGTGGTACATGTAATTTCTAAGTGAAAGACTTTTCTGAGTGTTTTGTGCAAAATACACTAAAAAGGAGTAAAAAGCAAAATTGTGAAATTGTGAAAATGTGAAATTCAAAACTTTGAATTTTACTAAATAACACTGAACATTCAGCTATGTTTCGCATGTTCTTCCTTTGATTTGTTGAGTTTCACATTTAAATGTTTTATAAAAACAAACAAAAAAAAAAGCTTTATCTTTATCTCAGGTAATCTTATTGTTGCAGCCAAGCATAATGTGCCCAAAATACAAGCAACAGTAAACGAACCCCTCCGGAGCAAGCAGTTTTACTAACCTTTCTGGCTTTTCTTTTTAAATCAAATAAATCATTCCAAGAGTCAAATCCTTATTTTCCGGGTTGTTTTCATTTCATCACCCAGAGCTCATCCTCCCTCGTGTGCTCCGCTGTTCAGCGAGTGTCAAGAAGTAAGATATGATTGTATCTTCACATATTGATCCTAGCCCCAATGTGCTTCATTGCCTCATATTGATTTCTCATGCTGGCGCTGGGGGCCTGAAATTGGTCTGTGCAGTGAATTTCACCTGTGCAGTGTTTTTATTTGTCATGAAAACATTCATGCGCTGCTCACCCATGTCAATGTTCCCTCTCTGTCTGGTCAATTGACTGCCATTTTGTGGTGTGTTAGCTATAGTCTTCTGCTTGCACTTTTCTGCTAAATATCTGTATAACTATGTCTAATGGTCTCTGTTTGCTAAGTGTGAAAGCAAATGTCTTTGCAACCTGGTGATTATTTGGTTGACAGTATTAACATTTTGCTTCAACCAACATGAAGCATTTAATTTAATGTTAGAGCTGTGAGCAGTTATTATTGCTGAGCTCTGGTTCTAATTTTCTCCAAGAAAAGGAGGATGACAAATCTTCAGTAATTTAAAATATATTCAAACATCTCTGGCTGAAAATATTTATCAATTCTCTGCATCAGACAAATGATGTTAAAAAATGCTAATGCTTTTTTCCCTCCAAATGTCTTTTCTTTATTTTGCAGAATGTATGAATGCATGATCAGCTCGGCCCGAGTGAGGCAAAGCATAAAATGTAATTTAACTGAAAAACTCGAGTCAGTCTGTTCACCCATAAGCTCAGCGGCTACAGCTTCAGTCAGTCAGTGCAGCGTGCCGCTCCTCTTTGGGTGACATTAATTTATTTTGAAACAGGATTATGTGGCGAGTTTTAGGTCATAATCTGTCCGATTTGAAGTGGAGTTCTGGCTGTAAGTCTGACACTATAGAACCCCTCAGCTGCTGTTTAAGGAAATATTAGTATATTTATAATATTAACAAGAGACAGCAAAAAAGCTTGACTCTTTCACATCAAATATTCAGCTGGCATTTTAGTCCTATATGGTCACTTTTCATTCAGGAAAAAGTGTACTTTATGTAAATATATTTAAAATGTTATTCCATACATCCCTTCTTCTTCAGTTTCCTGTTTTATATAAACATGTAAAAATATTTTAAAGAACCATAATATAATAATTAGGTATGATTATTTGATAGCCTATTATTCCAAATGTCCGTCTTGCTCAGCCTGTTCCCTAATTTGCAGTGAAAACGTGGCTTTAGCACCATCTACACCCTGTAATCCTCCCATACAGTAGCAGGGCTGTCATGCAGATTATGTTTTCACCACTGCAGATAATAGCCATTATTCCAGGGAACAGCCATCTAAACAACATGACTCAGCTCAGTCTAATGAACTCACTAATTTAATATGCCACTGTGCTTTGGTGGCAATAGATTTAAAATCTAATCTGGGCCAAAACTGATTAGGCCTATTAAGTGGTAATGGAGCGAGGGGCACTTAGCATGCTTGGAGGTTAAGCACCTCTATCTAAGGCGTGGCTGCTCTTTTGTTGTCCTGCTGTTAAGATGATTGCGTGGCTGCGACCAGCTGCCTGCTTGTGTGGTCTTGGGTTTTTGGTCTGCTCATCTGGAACTTGCAGATTTTCTCAGAGAAAAATAAGGGTGAACTCAAATTGCAGATTTAATTCGAAAAAATTGTAAATCAAATAAATGTATTGTTAAATACACTTGTTTAAATTCCCCGTGCACGTACGCACCTGTAGTCACACGTTGTTTGATTTTGTTTTCAGGAACTAATCCAATTAAAGTCTAGAAAAAGCACAGAAAATGTTGGAAGACTAAATGTAATTTATTTCTTTTTTAAAATACCTGCCTGTTGGACGAATCAATTTTCAGATATCGCTGACTCCATCTTAATCAAGTATGTGCTGAAATAAAATCTTTCCACTAGCCTATTGTGTCGAACATAAATAGTCCTAAAAGCTTCGAGCATCTTTTGATGTGTGAGTGATCTGCAGACCAGCAGCAGCAGAGGACATTCCTTACCAGGGGAGCTGGCTGTGGATCTTCACTCCCAGCCAGTTCAGTGTTCATTGCCACGGCACGTTTTCCTCTCACTCACTGAGGGCCCTGACACTTTTCTGGCACGTATGAGCGATGGATCACAGGACGTAAAAGAAGACAACGTCCTGCAGCGTTGAAAATTTATGGCCGCACTCACCCATATGTTAAAGGAGGGGAGATGGGGCCGCTCTGAAGGCGGCAATCAAATACATCTCAATTAGAGCCGTTTGCTCCTGTAATACCTGTTTTAATTTGAAGAGTTCAAGATAAATGAGCCAACTGTGATACAAAAGATCATTTCAAAGCGTTTGACAGAAAGCTAGCCTTATTTTCTACTTTATTTCTTTTTTAAGCGGCATTTTTTTTTATTTCAACCAAAAATAACGATCATTTTGATTATATTATTGTTTTTTTAAGTGTGATTTTCAAACAAAGTGTAAACGTGATGGGTTAAATTTTTAAGTAAGTAAAATAAAGAAACCTCTTAAAGAAGATAAACGTCATATATGTAATCTAATGAAAATCTAAACCTGCATCAGTCAGGCACAGAAGCTATTATCATTTACAAAAAAGCTTTTGTGGTTACTATATATATAATCACATTTTCAGTTGTATTGACTTTTTTTTCTGTTACAGAAATGTATCTTTATTAAGACAATAAATAATAGGATAGAGCTGGGCAGTGGACACATCTAAAGCGGGTATCAGATGCCATCTACTGGCAGCTCTGGCGACTTCATTACCTAACGTTGAGCTAAATACTGTGGAGGATAATATAGAAATATAAAAATTCGAACTCAAATTAATGTCTGGACACTTGAAATATATATATATATATTAATATACTATATATATATATATAATATATATATATAATATATATATATATATATATATATATATATATATAAAGGGAAATATATATATATAAAGGGAAATATATATATATATATATTAAAATATATATATATATATATAAAGGGAAATATATATATATATATTATATATATATATATATAGGAATATATATATAAAGGGAAATATATATATATATATATATATATATATATATATATAAAAGGAAATATTATATATAAAGGGAAATATATATATATATATATATAAGGGAAATATAGTAAATATATAATATGTTTATTCTAAAGCCAAAGTGACTTAAAGTCACCCATTTCCAGTCGGGATAATTTCACTCAGGAATCAGCTGCCAGTTCAGCACAGACACGGAGCAGCTGCGCATCATCCTGTCGGAGACTCCATCATGTGACCCAGCAGCCCATCTATCCAGATGGACACTTTTTCTGTTCTGTGTGCCTCTTTGCGCGTTTCTCTCGGCTCGGTTCCTCTGACACCTCACTGAGCCGCCTCGGTGAGCCGGGCTGGGCTGCACACAGTTCAGACCTGGAAGTCAGATTATGTGTTTTATTCTGGCATAAAACTTCGCCATAGTGCCATATATATTCTGTGCTGTAAGTCACAATGTTCTGATACATGGGAAATATCATACGGATATTTTACAATTGGTAATAATTCTTGCAAGCTGTTTTTAACCTCTCATTGTTTGTAAGCAAAACAAAAACAAAAACACATGATGCATTTAGAGGAAGAGATAAACTTATTTTTGAATCAGAGTGAAATGAATCCCTTAACTGATGCCAAGTTCCAATGAATATGTCTAAAACATGTCAACGTTGGAATAACGTGCTCGACTTTGACATTAAAGCAGGAGCAACGTTTATGTGCAGGTACGCAGAACCATCCGCAGGTTATTTTTACAGATGCCATTTTGCGTGACCTTGCTCTGTAAGACGACTCTGCCCCTTCAGGCAGGAGAGACAGCGGCGCTCAGGTGGGTGTCTTCCCTCCTCCGGACTGCGCAGGACCACGCCTTCGACGTGGAGGATCTCCTTCCAGTTGTATTTTTATCGTTCCTGGACTTAAGCATAGGCCACTTAACTATCTAAGCTTTCGTAGTGATCATCCCATTTATCTGGGATTATTCCAGTGAATTTACTGTTTGGTCTTCTTCCAGGCCTAAAATGTCAAGTCCAAAGTCATGTATGCAGTAGCTTTATTCGGTAAGACCTTCGCAGATCCGTCCAAAGCTGGTAGCAGTTGATCTTTGGATAGAGCATGAAATAAATAAATCCTCTTTAGCAGATCAATATTCATCCTATTTAATGCTGGATGTGAAACTGCTGGATTTGAGGTGGTAATGCTGATGTACAGCTAATCGTTGGAAAATAAGCAGCAGGGCTTTGTGATTCTCCAGCAGATAGTTTAAACAGGAAGATGGATGAGTAAATGCCGATTGTCTGGGCAGAGGAAAACCTGATAGCGGCTGCTTGTAATTTATAGCCTCTAATTAATACGCAGAACTACTCTGCTTGAGTGGGATGTGATGGAGTGACCAGAGTGTTATTCAAGGAGGAAAATGAGCCGGTGACACGTTTCTTGCTGCAGCTTTGCAACGATGACTTGAAGCACTGGTGATATTAGTTGAGGCTGCTTGCATAAACGTAAAGACAGGAAGTGAAATGAGACTAAAGAGGGATGCGAGCTCTCATTATCCTTACTCTGTGCGCATTTTATTGTAGAAAGAAGAAGCAGGAGGACGTGACCTCTGGCTGAATCGGACTTCGGAACAAGGGAGGAAGCATTTCTTCCTCCTTGTGTAAATCTACTCTGCAGAAACAGCAGTAAAGCATACCTGTGACAGGCTGTGACAGTCACTCCAGATGAATAGTGACTGCTAAGTTTTCACTGCAGGGCCAGTTCTCACTGCATGAAACACAGTTATTGAGAACTCCGCCAATATTATTTATGCGCATGTGCCCCACCCATCCAGACTCCCAGCATTTCTTGATGAAGATTTACTGCGCATGTAGCCATGAAGAACTGAGATCTGGTGTCCGCATACCTGCAGTCTTCTAACATTAGCTGGACTGCAGCTTCACTGCAAAGTGGCTCCACTGCTGCTGCAAACCCACAGCCGCTGCTGTTTTTCATGATGAAGAAAGTATGTTATCGACTCAGTTATTGTGTGTCTGGACTGCGGAGCATTTTCTACAATAAACAGCATTTTAACGACAAATTACCGAGGAGAATAAAGTCATTATTCACACTAGAAACAAAGTAGTTTTTGATTGTATTTCATCATCAAAAATGGCTTCCCATTAAAACGCAAAAGCCTTTATTAGGATCAACAGGCTAAAAAGAGGTTATACATAAACCACACACTGCCCAGAATTTATTTCCCTTTCTGAGTCATCAGTCTTAAATATGTTTAACACCATAAATCCTTATTGTGTCCTCAGTGTGACACAATGATGAGAGTAGGCATGGACGGTAAGCTATGGTTTCAAATAAGGTGTCATAATTCAAGCAGAAAAACAGCCTGTCAGGGCCGGGCCTAGAGTTGCGGTAATGAGGGCGACGACCACCAGGTGATGCACCAGCAGCGAGGCAGCAGAACTGAACTCATGGTATTACCGTTACAATTTATACTTAATATGTGTGCTTTCTTTACTTTATTGTACTTAATTAGTGTTTTATTACTAAGGAATATAAAAATAAACCAAAAAACATTCATTTATTAAATGTTCATAAAGCTCACCTTAACCTTTATAATGTCTAATAAATACGTTATATCATAACATTATTCAAAACTAGAGAGGTCATGTCATACAATAAAATTTTAATTTATTAGATTATTAGGTAAAAAAAAAACTTGAAATTTGAATCATTTCTGTAAAATAGTTGTCTAATATCTACAAGTATGACCAAGATGAGTTGGAAAAACTCTGCCTCCTATGGATTTGAGACTAGATTCATAATTTCTAGCCAAATACTGAATGTTTCTGTATTTTAGGTGGCATGTTGCACCCTTAGTTTTAATGTTTTGATCGTACTGTTATATGGTTTAAAGGTTTTTAATGAGATGCAAGAGAAAGTGTTTGGGTGAAAAGGGTTTTCTTCAGTTGTCTGAAGCATAGACAAATGGAGGTGCGCCCCTCCCCCATCTGTTTCTGCACACAGCCTGTCAGTTGGGTGAAACAAAGTTGCTCACTTACAAGACTAATTTGTCCAGTAAGATTTGCAGTTGCAAACATTGTGGAACTAAAGGAATACCATCCATTAATCTTGGGTAAATAAAGCCGTTTTAAAACTAGTTAGGTTACGTGAGCCGATAGCCTGACTAACTGAACAGCTAACGTCATGATTATGCTTGTGTTACTCAGAAAGAAGCAGAACAGAAAAAAGGGATAATGTTCTTTACGATAAGCATTTAAAATGTAACACCAACTCCAGCAGCTGTTAATTCTTCTTCATTTTTGCACAAGCTTATGGAATAAGCTTGTGCAAAATAAATAAAACTAAATAAATGTCAAAGATAACTTTGCTATAACTCATTATAATCTATATCATTACAAGACCTGTATTAATAATTGTTGCTTTTCTGCTTTAAAAAAGCACAATTAAATTATGTTAGACCTTTACATATGAACATAAAGTTAATATATTAGTTTTTAGAAGTGTTGGATATCCTAAAAGGAACAAATTTATTTTTTTATTGGGACATGTGATGATCCTATAGCTGTGCAACAAGTAATCCCCAGTCCTGTAAACAATGTATGTCTAAAGAAAGTAACCACTGTTTTCAATAAAGTCTAAAATCAAAAGCTTTAGTCACTGTCAGCAGGCCTAAAATTCTAAGTGTTTCTGCTGATGTTTAAATTTTTCATAATTTCCTCTGATTATTTGTGATCCCTCTGCGATTGTTTAGACATCAGATGTGAGGCGAACTATAAATTCATATTAGTGAATAGTGAAACTGCTGAACACCAACGATCCCAGTGCAGAGGGGGAACGCTGAGGGAGAGACCGGCTCAGTGCTACAAAGCTGCCGGACCGGGATGTTTACCAAGGATTTTTGGCTCACCAAGCTGAGAGCCTATGAGAGAAAAGAAGAAAGGAAAGACGAAAGAGGACGAAGATGGAAAAAAAAAGATATTTGGCATTTCTGACTTTTCCTCAACAAACACCCGAGGGTCTAAGAGTCTCATTTAAATAAACAAAACCAAGGGGGCTGGATCAATTTGTGGACAATAAGCTTTGCCTCGGGGCCCTGTGCTCTGACGAGCTTTGAAAGTGGCGCCGGACTTTGTCTCACTGAGTCAGAGGTAGAAATCCCATCCTTCAACAGGCTGTTGTGAAGAAATGTTCACAGGCTTCACTGGTGGCCTCGCCCGTCTCTGCAAACTTTGAAGTTTGTGGAAGCAGACGCAGGCTGCAAATAGGCAAATCTCCATGTACAAAATGGCCGCTTGCCACAAAGTGTGTAGGAGTGGTGAAAAAGCAGATCCTGGCTATGAGGAGAGGAGCTTGGGTTTAAATCAGTGCTTGGAACAGATTTAGGATTTATGAAAGTGACTGGAGCACCTGCAGTGTTCATCAGCAACATTTTTGTCACACACCACTGCAAAGGTCCTGATCTGTGCTCAGAGGTAAATTAAGGTGTTTCACCATGACTGTTTCTTCCACTCCAGTCCTGCTCTCAATAGTCTCTGTGTTGTAGCTGCAATATATGACCAGCAGATGGCGACCACAACACAAAGAAGCCCCTCAAGACTGGAATGAGTGTTTTAAAAATGTTTAGAAAAATGCGAAGAATATAAATATTTTTACAAATAATTCTGCTTTTTAGACCTTTAGTATACATGTAGTTGTTATACAGATGATTATCTATTTATTATATTTGTGACATGATCAAGAAACAAGATTGTAAAAAAAGAGATGGTTTGCATTTGAGACAACGTGAGAATATCAAACAATCAATAGTTTAATTTATACTGAAAAAATAGAGCTGAAGCCAAAAAAACCAAAACCTGCTGATACTTCAAATGAGTATAATAAATAAATAGACAGCTCTGATGTGTAGTTCTATACAGATTTAGAAGTACTGCTATAAAGTTCTCTAGAAAAAGCTGCATTAGGACCAGTGGTCAGCTGTCATGATTCTGGTGGTCCACTAGAGACCGAACTGCATCTAAAAACTAAACTTTCTAAGCAAAGAGGAAACCTCTTAACAAAACGAAGACTTCAACCAAAGACTCCCAGCTGAAAAGTGTCCTCACTTAAGGCCTTTGTCTCCATTTATCTGTTTCTTTTGTCTCCCTTTCTGTAATGTCCTGGTTTTCATGTGGTTGTAGCATTCTTTGATCTGCTTATTAAATTCCACATGCAAGGTTTCAAGCTGTTATTCGCTGAGACTCATATAGAAATTACTAAACTGGCTTACGATCAGTTGTCTGCTGTTGGTACTAAAAGGTGGACAATGAATCTCAGATTTCTTCAGGGCTGATGTGGCTGTGATGAGATTCTCACAGTATGAAAGTCTTTGGTGATAATACTAAGGTGACAAGATATTAACTCTAAAATAAAAAAAATTAAAAATATCTGACTGTAAGGATTATTATATATATATATATATATATATAATATATATATATATATATATATATATATATACATATATACAGGGGTTGGACAATGAAACTGAAACACCTGGTTTTAGACCACAATAATTTATTAGTATGGTGTAGGGTCTCCTTTTGCGGCCAATACAGCGTCAATTCGTCTTGGGAATGACATATACAAGTCCTGCACAGTGGTCAGAGGGATTTTAAGCCATTCTTCTTGCAGGATATTGGCCAGGTCACTACGTGATGCTGGTGGAGGAAAACGTTTCCTGACTCGCTCCCCAAAACACCCCAAAGTGGCTCAATAATATTTAGATCTGGTGACTGTGCAGGCCATGGGAGATGTTCAACTTCACTTTCATGTTCATCAAACCAATCTTTCACCAGTCTTACTGTGTGTATTGGTGCATTGTCATCCTGATACAAGGCACCACCTTCAGGATACAATGTTTGAACCATTGGATGCACATGGTCCTCAAGAATGGTTCGGTAGTCCTTGGCAGTGACGCGCCCATCTAGCACAAGTATTGGGCCAAGGGAATGCCATGATATGGCAGCCCAAACCATCACTGATCCACCCCCATGCTTCACTCTGGGCAAGCAACAGTCTGGGTGGTACGCTTCTTTGGGGCTTCTCCACACCGTAACTCTCCCGGATGTGGGGGAAACAGTAAAGGTGGACTCATCAGAGATCAATACATGTTTCACATTGTCCACAGCCCAAGATTTGCGCTCCTTGCACCATTGAAACCAACGTTTGGCATTGGCATGAGTGACCAAAGGTTTGGCTATAGCAGCCCGGCCGTGTATATTGACCCTGTGGAGCTCCCAACGGACAGTTCTGGTGGAAACAGGAGAGTTGAGGTGCACATTTAATTCTGCCGTGATTTGGTTTTATGTTTTTTGGATACAATCCGGGTTAGCACCCGAACATCCCTTTCAGACAGCTTCCTCTTGCGTCCACAGTTAATCCTGTTGGATGTGGTTCGTCCTTCTTGGTGGTATGCTGACATTACCCTGGATACCGTGGCTCTTGATACATCACAAAGACTTGCTGTCTTGGTCACAGATGAGCCAGCAAGACGTGGACCAACAATTTGTCCTCTTTTGAACTCTGGTATGCCACCCATAATGTGTGCATTTCAATATTTTGAGCAAAACTGTGCTCTTACCCTGCTAATTGAACCTTCACACTCTGCTCTTACTGGTGCAATGTGCAATCAATGAAGACTGGCTACCAGGCTGGTCCAATTTCGCCATGAAACCTCCCACACTAAAATGACAGGTGTTTCAGTTTCATTGTCCAACCCCTGTATATAATAATGCTTACAGTCAGATATTATTTGAATTTACATACACCCACTAAATTTATTTGTAGATTTTTTTAAATGAATATTGCATAGAATATTATACATCTTTTGCTCTTGTACACAAGAAGCATCAGCACAGGGGTGTGCTCTCCAATCCTCCAATCCTCTTCTTCATGACTGCACTTAAGCGGATCGGTCTCCTGAAGTTTGCAGATGACACCACTGTTACTGGTCTGGTCCACGACAGTGACGAGTCTGCATACAGACAGGAGGTGGATGTCTGGTTCACTGATAAGGCCAGAACCACCTGGAGCTTAGCCTGCTAAGGCAGTTCAGAAGACAGTAGACTTCGGGAGAACTCCACCCTAAAGTGCACCCCCCTCACCATCCTCAACAGCACTGTGCCTACTGTGGATCACTTCCAGTTCCTAGAAACCACCCTTTCTCAGGACGTGAGATGGTCCTCACATATAGACAGTGTTCGAAAGAAGGCCCAGCAGAGACTTACTTCCTGTGGCAACTCCAGAAGTACAACCTTCCACAAGACCTGCTGGTCACCTTCTACACTATCATTATTCAGTCTGTCCTGTCTTCGTCTGTCTTAGTGTGGTTTGGCGCATCCACAAAACAGGACAGGTCCAAACTACAATAAACAATCAGGTCTGCAGAGAGGATGGTTTGTAGCTAGCTGTCATTCTAGAACAGCCTTACCTTAACGAGCGATGATTGGGGTTCCGTCAGTTTAGACACCAAGACTGCTTTTCTCAACTAGAATAAAATATTTCCAAATGAGATTATTACAATTAGACAGGGTCCAGTTTTTTGTATTGAGGTGTTCAAACTTTACACTCTTAAAACCACTAAAACTTCACGTTATACTGTTCCTGGGGTTTAAAATAGCATAGAGTAACACATTGATGACCCTCCCCAACCTGCTGCTGCTGCTGCATACTGCCAATCGGTGGAAAATTTCTCCGGGACTTATAGGGAAAGATAAATTCAACTGTTTGGAAATATTTTTGATCACAGAAAACACTGACAAACATGATGTTACAATAAGAGGAGTGTCAGCTAACACTGTCATTAAGGCTTGTTTAACTTTAATTTCAACTAGAGTTGCCAAACTACATGTAGCCTGTCTGTTAAGCAGCCATTTAAAGGCTGACTAACAGATAGTTTGAGTAATTAAGCAGCTAACATCAGCTTCTTGTACTTGTGTTGCTCTATCAAGAGCAGCACAACAAAAGGTATAATACTCTGCACAAAAAGTATATTTATCTAAAAACTACAACTAAATATATACTTGTGGTTAAGTTTATGTAATAAAACCTAAATGAATGTTAAAGATAACATTTTCATACCTGTAATTGGAAGCAGGAGAAAAGAATGCTGTTATTTTTTTTTATCATGTTATATATTTTTGTGTTAATACCATGATAACATGAGTCCGTGTGTATCTCATACTGGCTCATTCACAATAGTAGTTTGGTCTAATTCTAAACTGAAATTCACTAATTTTTTATTTGCATAAACAAACAATAACCTGGAAACTGGTTGTTTTTAAGCTTGTTCACTTGGCACTTCAAATCTCATCTTCTCTCTAATATTCTGGCAATGTTGTAAAGTGGCTGACCCACCTGGTGAAGCTGAAAAATGGCATGTCAGAGGATGTATAGTGTAAATTGTGCCTCTTTTCCATCTTCTTTGGGCATTCCTGCTATGGTTTATGTGCGAGTATAAATGAGGCTGAGTGAGAAAGAAAGACACTATAAAATGCTTAAATATTAAGTGCTTTATCTAATAGGGTGCTGTATAATAAGATACAGACTAAATATTCCCACAGTGTTTGAATAAAAGGTCATTGGCAGAAGGTTACAGACCTGATTCAGCTTTGCTTGCTGCTGCTGCTGCAAAAAAAAAAAACAACAATCCATACAGAGGTGGCATAAAAAGAATCATATCATCTGCTGCAACATAAGATGGTTAAAAAAGTTGCCTTCTGCTTTCGAAGCAAAGAAAATTGGGGTTGTCATTCAATGTCAGCCTGCTTAGCATTTAGCTAAATTCTGCTGTGAAAACTAAACAGATAGTTCTGTCTGTTCATGGACCGTTCATCATGTGGCTGCAGCAGGAAACTCTTTGCATTTTTCTTGTGTGGATATGCAAATCAATTTCTCCCAGAGGCTGAAGCTTATGACAAGTCCAAGGATGGCATGAGCAAAAATGACCTCTAGCATCTTAAAGGCATAGTTCATAGTTACGTAAATATCCAGTATGGTGCGTGGAGGCTGAGAAGGTCTGACAGGCCTTTGTCTGAGAAGGTACAAGAAATAAGCAAAATCTATACAGTTGTGTTACTTGTTTCGGGATGGAAGAACGCTGCTTAAGTCTCTCCTAGCGTTTAGTTTCAGCCTCCAGAATTTGCCTAATTTGGATTTTTTCTAGATGTCAACACTAGGCCAGTTATCCACTGCAGGTAGGACATTAATTTTTTAGGAAGCTTCTAACAGAAGCTTCCTAAAAATCCTGCGCCATCTCTTTAATGTGATGGCTGTTTTATGAACCTGGAAACTGCTGTCAGATTTACTATAAACAATTATTTACATAGATGTCTGTGGTTATCTGCACTGAAGAGCTTGATAAGATGCTAGCATGCAGATGAACCTCTATATTTATTTTAGATTTTAACATTACATAACTTTAATTTAAATTGTTACTTTGACCACATATCCTTACCAGTTTCATTTTGCTGTTTGTGTTTCACTCGGAGATCATTAGTGCATCCCATTATGTGTCCATGTGTCCATAATCATATACTTCAGTGTAAAGCATGTAATGCAAACATGACAGCTGTATAAATTAGCATTTGCAAAAAGCTATCATGGTTTTGATGCTAAAAATAACAGATTCAATGAAAACTAAAAATATTCAGTGAAACACAAAGACAACGTTTGCAGCTTTTTAAAGGCCTAGCTTATTTTTAATTTCATGGGGGTTTGTTTCTACCAAATTGGTAATCAGCAAGCAAATTAACAATGTAAAGTTTTTGGATTTTTGATTTCCTCCAGCCCAGAGAGCTGAGATGCTTCAAAACTCTGGTAACAAGATTGATCTACAGGCTGCAGAAATAACACAAATTAACCAACATATTGAGAAAGTTTTCTTTTTAAAGGAAGTGATAGAGGAAAATTACAGCTGATGATGTCTGTGTTCACTTATTTTATTCTCTAAGGAAAGTCTAATGTTTTGTATAATTTATTATATTTCTTCATGAAAGAAACATAATCACACTTAAGGGTCGCTTAAGCTGAGTTGCATAGGTTGATTCAATGGCTTCTTGTCAGATATGAACACTGTCACAGGGGAGGTATCTCTTGCTCTTCAGATTGTATAAATGAAGGACTTGAGAGTCTTAATTTCTCTGATCCCATGGCTTCCTGAAATTACCAGCTTAAACATTGTTCTGCTGTTCTCCGTCTTCCCACAGGAGACTTTCCATCCCATCCCAGACACCAAACGAGCTAGCCTAAGCCTCGCTAAGTCACTCTTAGCTCCACCGCCACAGCTTGTGTGAGCCAATTCATGCTGAATAAGACCATGTTAATCTGGGGTTTACAACGGGACTAAGTAACTTCATTTCTATCCTCTGTTAACCTGAAGTTGCTGCGATGGCCAACTGGACTCAATGATGAAGGCTTTTTCTTGTTACTGTTCCCAAGACAAGGCACACACGTGTGTTTTTCCAAAAATAAGACGTCATATCCGACAACTTGTTTTATTCCTGTTCTCTTGGAAACAGATACATCCCATCAACATATTGCATTCGAGATTTCTTCTTCTTGTCACTTTAAAAAGCAGCAGCTTTGCCCTTTATGGTCTGCCAGAATAATATGTGTTTGGCTCAGTTCTTTAGCAAACGTTTGTAAGTATATTATTTTGTATTATTTTTAACACAAAAAGCAGTCATATTGGGAAATATATATATATATTATATATATATAATATATATATATATATATATATATATATATATTAGATTCTGATAAGGCTAACAAAGTGACCTTAGGAGTTGGTTCCAACAAGCAGCAGCTTTATGATCTATCCCAAGGACAAAAAATTATTTGTTTTACTTTTAAGGCAGTTAAAAAAAAAACGACAACAACCAAAATATTCTGCTCTACAATAATCTACATCTGATTAATTATGGTTCTTTTTTATTTAAGTCTTTATCCCATAAATGGAAGACATTAAAACAGTAAAATCCAAGAAAACACCAGTTTGAAAAAATCCACCAGCACACAAAAAACTAATCCTGACAAAGTGTCTGACATTACTCAAAGAACAACCCTAAAGGCAGTTATCAAAGGCAAAGTGTGGAGTACAGTCACAGAACACCCTGCCTGCTGCTGCGTATCTCTGCTCTCTTCAGTTCGGGTGAATGCTTTCCACAGGGAGATGGGGAGGCAGATAAGCTGGGTCTCAGCTACGGTGTGTATGGGCCGTGGAGCCTCTTGTGACTGGACAGTGTCAGATGGGGTCAGCAGGCAGGGCCGGCCGGCGGGTTCAGCAGGAATGCAGTCGTCTTATCAGTTAAAAAGGAGCTCTAGAGCCTCTGAAAGAAAAGCAAATGTCTCCGCAGGATGACAAAGATATTTGTCTTGTCCGCTTCGCTCTGGTTGGCAGATTTAAAGCTGGTCTGGAGATAGCAAGTATTCCAACTGTCATGGAGGGTGTAATTTAAGACACGCTTCCTTTTTATCCCCTCGGCCTCCATCTCTACTAATGTTTCATAGTCTAATAAGATACAAACATTAAAATCCATTGTTAACCAACAATTACAATAGTGGAGGATGCTCCACCTTTTATATAATTCTGATCATATTAGAATCAATCAGAATTATGGCTGTCACTAATTAATTTTATTACTTAATACTTTAAAGTACGTGTATAAAATGAAGCCCTTGTTATTTTGTTCATTCAAAATTTAACAGCCAGAGTACTCCATTTGGCATATATGATGAGACTGAAGAGGAAATAATACAAAATAGCCCTTAATTCAGACATGAGTGTATCTCCAAAAGGACATTGATATGTTTATGTAAATGTAATAAAACACCCTGAGACATTCCATGTAAGGCTTAAATCAACTGTATTTATTAACTCTATGTATTATTTATGATTATGTCTAATTAAAATTGGATTAATTTAGATACTAAAATCATCTACACAATTAGTAGTCTGCACATTAACACAGACAGGGAGTTAATAAGTCAAACTAACATCAGAATTATCAGAATAATTAGAATATTTATAAAAACACATCTCAACTAAAAATATTAATGTTGGCAGATTATTGTAGTCGACGACCTTGATGACCTTGACTAAATAATTTCATTTTGATGCAAACAGATCCTAAGGAATCATGTTGTGGATGCTGCGTGATTCAGAGAACTGAAAGCGTTTACAGAACAGGTTGAATCTCTGATTTCTGGTGGTGGATTTCCTGTTTTCGGACTGTTTTATGCAGAGTATATCAGATCATTTAAATATTTAACTTTACAGAGCATCTTGGAAAGCCACTTGAATCTTTACAATTTACTTTTATGACATTTCTTTCTTTGTCTCTTATTTGAGGTAAACCCAAACACCAACTATTAGGATTATTGAAATAGGATTTTGGTCAATTTTTGTTTATCATAAATGCATTATTATTTATTGTGTCTGTATATTTTTACTCAGTTTTATCCCAAATGCCAGAAAAACATTTGAAAGCACAAAATAAACTAAATAAAATGTTTAAAACAGCTTACACTGAGCTGGTAAAGAGAAAGTTTTTATTTTCTTCAAGAATTCTGCAGGATTTTCCATCAGCTGTGAAGTTGCTGAACTCAGAATGCCTTTTTCACCACTGCCATTTCTCATCTCCTAATCCCCAGCTCTGTCTCCTCCTCTCCTGCTTAGAAAGCCGGACCAATCAAACACCTCAACTGGGAGAGTGATAGGGAGCTGGATGAACCAATTACTGTGGCAACGGCTAAAACCCTCCCTGCAAACAGCCAAGTCACTAAGTCAGAGACTTGTTGCTCAGTGGGAAGCAAGTACAGATGGATTAACGCTGCCTGAAGCAGGCACAAAGGCCAACATGGCAGGGGACTGTGACCCCATGAGAAGGGGTCTGAACCCCTCCATGTGAACCTCATAAAAACCTCCCATAACAAGGTAAACCAGAGCTCCAACCATGCTGAGCTGACCAGAAACTTCGCGCTGCAAGGACTGGTGCTGCGATACATTCTGTTGGTCATGACCTCCTCTCCATAGCACTAAGAGGTTGACAAACCAAAAGTAAATCCTCCAGCTCAAACAGAGCAGACTTATATATAGACTCAGTCTGCTCTCTGCTTTAAACTCCTCACTGCTCGAATAGAATGGGGCATGTGTGAAGTCCAGGACAAACAAATGTGTGTTTTTTGTGGCAACAGTACCAGCTGCACCTGCATTGGATCAGACTGATGTGGAGGCAACAAAATGAGGTCATTTCTTACACATACTCTGTGCTGCAAAATCAGGAAGTGGAAAGAAGTTTACTTGAGTGAATCAGTTGTAAACTATAGTAAACTCCACTGCATTTGGTGATGATGGCAGTCAATATTATAAATCCCCCAACATTTAAACACAGTTCATCTATAACTGTCTGTCAGCAACAACGAATGGAAACTTTCACAGTAAATGTAAAGCTATCACCCAGTGATTTAACGTTCGATGAAAGAAGTTACTTATGACTGTATAAGAACATTTTGATGCTTCATTTCAAACGTATTTCTGCAAGAACTTTATTCTCCTACTTTCTGCAAACATTTATTAAAAATAGAAACTGATTGCTGTGTTTGAGTTTGCTTCTCTAAGTGTTAAAATGATTTATATATATCTATACATATATAATAATATTATATATATATATAATATAATATATAAAATATTTTATATATATATATATATATAGTACTCATTTCAGGATTGAAGTTTTTTCACTGAAAAATTTCTTAAAAAATAAAACTCCTGAGTGCAGCACATCACATGTATCTTTTTTTGACCGTGTTCTTATTCCTTTCATTTAAATTTCATAGTAAACAGGACCATAAATATCCAATGATTTTTACTCTAAAGCTGACTTAGGCACATTTATTGATTAAACCTGGCCAAAAACAGCAAGAGTGGCCCATGTACTGTTATTATTGATGAAAATACACAAAAAAAATAGATTAAGAAATTAAAAAAGGAAAACAACCAATCTAGACAAACGATTTAAGGTTGCATGCCTTTCTTTTCAGATAAATGTCTCATATGTTAAGTAATTTGCATATTCTTTTTCTATTTCAATTAGTTTCATATCTGAAAAAAATTGTTTTACCAGAAAAAAGAAATTAAGTCATTTCCCTTTTATCATGTTGCTATAATTAATTACACATTCTGTTAAACCAATACAGCTACATTTTATTCATCAGGATAAAAATCTGCACATTTGGCCTTTGGCTGACCTCAGGGGACTGAACATGTAAACAGGCAGAGAGATGTGTATGTTACACACATTCTCCCTCAGTCTAATGACCATCAGGAGATAAGCTGGAGGGAGACTCGGTTATATACAAGCTTTATATACACAGATTGATGTGGACTGAATTAGGTTAAGTATCTGAGAGGACTGTGTCTAAGACAATGCTTAAGCTGCCTAAAGGTGTGAGATCTTCATTTATTGCTCATAAATGCTTAGTTGTGACATTATTCTTCTAGTCTAATAACTCATGTAATGCAAAGAAAAGACACACATCTTTAAAAATATTTTTACAGAACATGTCTCCACTTGGCAAATTCTCAATAAAATGGTCAATTCTCATTTCAAGTCAGAGTAAAAGCACAAAAGTTAAAGGCCCCATTCTACAATATAGTTTAGATACTGAGTTTCTTCACTTAGTTGTTACAGCCCTGATCCTTTTCCAAAACACTAACAAAAGCGTTATGCATGACATTTGGTTTAACCATCTATCCTGAATTTTGAAAGTGCCGTGTAATTCAGAGGTGTGTTGGTACTGTTCTGCCATCGCTTCCAGCAGAGCCAACAGCCTGAGAGCGATGAGCTGCAGAAGCTCCGAGGCTCGTCTCGGCGGAGACCAGCGGGGCCTCATCTGTGACTGAGTGGGTGC
The DNA here is from genome assembly GCA_036173005.1 of Crenichthys baileyi. NCBI lineage: Eukaryota > Metazoa > Chordata > Actinopteri > Cyprinodontiformes > Goodeidae > Crenichthys > Crenichthys baileyi. Next base: position 823,928 of record JAHHUM010000591.1, read on the forward strand.
TAGAACGCCAACCAGAGAAGTACCAGGTCGCCGTAAAGGTTAACAAAATCAAGGCAGGGAATTTACGACCGTCCGTGCTTCACAAGCAGTGTCGCCAGCAGCAAGGGAGGGAGTGTAAAAGACAAGAGTGGATGAGAGGATTATAGAGTGTGTGTGGGTGTGTGTGCAGATGTCGACGTGTGTTTGTTTGCATTTGCCAGTGAGATTTTCTCCTAGTTTACAAGCAATACATTGTGACAGAACGATTAGGGACCTTTACTGCGACTAAGTGTTCATTTCACACACTGTTGGGCTTCATGCCCTCGGTTAACTGGCTAGAAGCAGCTGAACCCGAGCCAACGTGCACGATGGCTTCAGAGGAGGTCAGAGACGAGGCTATCTATCAATCTGTCTTTAAGGTTTGCTTAGTAGTAGTTAACCTTTGTGCATTAAAGCTACATTTTTATCTGAAAACAAACAAATGAAGTGTCAACACAAAACCAGACAGTGGATGTACCAGGCAGCTCTTCATTGTAGTTAGAAATCCCCAAAACCTTATAAACCTGATGTTTCGATCATTCAGCCAAGGAAATGTTGGCTTTAGCTGGAGCACATTTTCACTTCCACCTTGTAACGGGTTGATGCTTAGTCAGGAGCTTTTTAGTGTTACGATTTAATGTACCAGATACCCTTCTGGTGTCATTGTCACATGTCAGGTGCTGATTAACATCTACATGTTGTCTGGTGACAGAGCCAGCTTTTGGGTGTGTGAGCCCATGAGCAAAATAAAACACTTGCTTTTAAACCCATTCCCCAGGAGCCACCAATACCTGGGCATTAACTTCTTAGTTAAAGTGTGGTTTATTTATAACTATGATTACGAAGACACAGCGGAATGCCTTCTCTAGGTCCACAAAACACGTGGACCAGTTAGGCAAACTCCCATTAACCTTCAGGTGTCAAACTCCAGTCCTCGAGGGCCAGTAACCTGCAACTTTTGGATGTTCCTCTGCTTCAACACACCTGAATCAAATAATTATGTCATTAGCAGGACTCTGGAGAACTTGACTGAATACTGAAAATGCAGTATGGAAATGCAACCATTTGTTTGAGGTATGCTGGACCAGGGACACATCTAAAAGTTGCAGGACACTGGTCCTCGAGGACTGGGGTTTGACACCCTGCTGTAGAGAGTGAAGAGCTGGTCCAGTGTTCCATGGTTGGCACGAAAACCACACTGCTCTTCCTGAAGCTGAGGTTCGACTATTGGCCGGACTCTCCTCTCCAATACCCTGGCATAGGCCTTACCATGGAGGCAGAGGAGTGTGATCCCCCTATACAGGAGGTTTCTTCCTGTTAAAAGGGAGTTTTTCCTCTCCACTGTCGCTACATGCATGCTCAGTATGTGGGATTGCTTCAAAGTCAACGCCAGTGACTCTCCACTGTCTCTACATGCTCATCCAGGAGGAGGGAATGCTCCAAGTCACTGACTGGATGCAATCTGCTGGGTTTCCTTAGATAGAAAAACTTTTTAACCAATTTGAATACATAACTGAATCTGACTGCACTGTTCGGATTAATTGGAATGTATGTACCTGACTTGAAATCTGTATGATTCGATTGAATTGACTTGGACCATTTTAAAGTTACCCACCTTTCACACAATGCAACAGGAAACAACACTCTCAATTATTTTTACCTCTGCCTTCCTCCCTCCCAGTTGGATGGAGTAAGGGGGAGTCAGGTTTAGCCTAAACCGGCTCAGTTATGGTTGAGGTTCAAACACACCCTCCATTTCTGTTACCTGTGCGACCCCTTCTCTTTTCCAATGGTTATAATCAGTCTGACAGAGGTATCCCAATCCTTGTGGTTTTTAGGATAGCAATGCATGCATGTTGTATGAACAATTCAGTTAGAAGTGACCATAAAAGCATCTCTGATCACAAAGACAGTGTACAAAACACTGAACCTTGAGCTCAAAAAATAACTTACTCACTGAAATACCTTCAAGGTTTTCTCACAGTAACTTCACACAAGACAGATGTGTTCATAACAACCAGTTAAAAAACTTTCACTATGTCACTTCGAACAGCTGATACAGACAGCCGATAATGTTAAAAATACACACATCACCGACACACAGAGAGAGAAGCTCAAACTGTACAGATAAGATGGCCTTTCCTGTGTCTTGTGGTCGCCTTTAAGTGGAATAGAGCCTCCGATTTCAGGAGACAACTCAGCGATAGGACACTTCATCACGGTGGAAGCCCTCCCCCGATAGCTCCAGTTTGTCTGGAAGAAGTTATGCTTCGTGATAGTCCGGTAGAATCATGAATTCGTCTCCTTGAACCAGTTGGAACGCATACAGTGTATCAAGTTTTAACAACATATGGCTTTAATTTGACCCCTCTAAAAACTGCTTTCATTTCACATGATAAATGTCAAAGAGTTCAAAAGCTATTATTCTACACATTATCAAAGAAACAACATGATATAAATTGTAGAGTTTCAGCCAAGGGAACCATTTAGGGTTCATGGGTAATTTTGCATCACCTACTGGTTTCCTGACTGGCTCTTTACTGGCATCCATTTGCTGCTCAGCTTGTTAACACATTCATCAGTCTCACATGTAATAACACAAAGCATTGAATTTCCTTATCCTTTTTTTTTTACAAAGCTAACCCCGAGCTTAGTACGCAGTAGGCATCCGTCTGCCTGTCCGTCTCACCCACTGTGTGGATGAAGGCTGATCTAATTCAAGCACTACTCTGTGTTTCCACAGAGGCGTAGGGGGAAAGTCCACAGCTGATGGCTCCACCCTGGGCTTGGCACCATCCGTTGTTTTCCCTGAACGTCGCTGACTGACTTCTGCTGAAGTTCCATTCAGAGAGCATGTTTGATGGATGACAGCATGGTCTGTGTATCGTTTTTTTATGGCTAAGGTGAACACGTTGTCATCGGCAGCCCCTCACACTGGCATAAATCTATGGTCAACAGTTAGTCTCGACCAGGTCAAGTGATTTATACACAGGGGCACGCACAGGCTCACTTTTGCTCCTATCCCCATAGACTTCTACAGAGAGGTATTTTCAAACATACATCTACCTTGCAACTTCCCAGTGCAAAAGATGGAAACCTGTTACTGTATTCTCAAGGGCTGTAATGGGAGTCTTGTTTAAAGTACAGAGGAATCTGGTCCAAGCCTGTCGGAGGTCATTTTCTGAGGAAATGCAGAGCCCGAGGGAGTGAGTGCTAGGAGTTTGCCTCCTCCATGTTCCTCTTCATGTAGGAGGAGGTGGTACGGACAGACAGTCTAATTCTCACACAAGCATGCATTCAGCATGTAGGCAGAAAGCCGTATGCAGACAGGAGAAGATGAAGTGCTAAGAGGGTTGACGGTACTTGACCGTAATCTTCGGAATTGAACTGAGAAGATGCAGTGTGTGGATTAGAGGATCACAGCCAAAGTATCAATAGACATTCAACCTTTTCACATTACATCACTTATCAGAAACCAATTTTAAAACATTTTATTGGCATTTTATGTGAAACTCCAACACAAAGTAGTGCAGAGGGGCATCATGTGATTCAGTGGTAGACCTTATGCTGAGGCCACAGTCCTCGACGCAGCTGTCCTGGATTTGGTTCCAAGTCTCTGGGTCATTTACTGCATGTGTTAACTTTCTCTGTTTGCCCTACTTCCTATCCAGCTACTACTGAATAAAAGCCACTAGTGCCAAAAGTAGATCAGAATTATGAAGTGGAAGGAATTTGATCAATTGTTTTTATTTTTATTTTTCTACAAATTAAAATCTGAAAAGTGTGGCATGCATATGGATTCAGCACCAGATTTCATAGCTTGTAAAATCGGCTTTCACTGAAACTACAGCGGCAAGCCTTTGACATCTAGAGGCTTTGGAGATAGATTGGAGAGCTTCTGTGAACATCAGTTTTCAAGTCTTGACACAAATTTTCTATTAAATTTAGATCTGGACCTTTCTAATATATCAATGTCCTTTAGTCTGAACCATTCCACCGTAGCCTTTGCTGTTTTTTAGAGTTGTTTGCTTGCTGAAAAGTGAATCACCACCCCAGTCTTTTCCAGCCTCTAACTGAAATTGCTCCAGGATTGTCCTGGATTGAGCACCATTAATCCTCCCATGAACTCTAACCAGCCTCCCTGTCCCTGACAAGGATCCCCACAGCATGATGCTGCCACCACTTTGTAAAACTGTAGGTTATTTAGGTCTATCAGAGTAAACAAGACTCCGCACATGTGCATAGCACACTTTCAGATTTGTTTTGGTGAAACCATCTTCCTTCCATCATCCATCTTCCTCACAATTATACACTACTTTGCTTTGGTGTGTTGAAAAAAATTCCATTAAAAACAAAAAAACAAAAAAAAAAAAGTTTTTGGCTTTAACCTGAAAGAATGTGCAAAAACCAAATCAATGAGTGTAAATACTTTTGCACAATGCACATGTAGCATCTCTGTCCGATCCCTGGAAATACAAGTGCATTATAATATTCCATAGAGGGATATTTCACATGAGCCAATTCTTTTCCCAAGGCCAGAGTGGTGTTAAATGCTTAACCAATGACACAGTTGATTATTTGATATGACATTTAGTCAATAAAATGGTCAATCATCCTGCACCATAACCACATAGGAATTTTAGAAACTATAATAATAGCAATATACGGACTCATTCTGGGCAAAATCTGGATTTATACTGTTCCTCAAACCTGAAAAGAAGCAGACTTGCAGAACTATTAGAAATCTGTCAAAGTCACATCACTGCAGGGAAAAAGTCTGATCCTATTGATATTGCCTACCATCTGACAGCTGCTTGTCTTATCCATAGCCCTCACAGGCTCCCTGTTGCACATCATCAGACTTCAACAATATTGACTTCTGTTGAGGAGATTAGCTGTCAAGCTTTTATTTTGTTAAGGGATCAAGGTCCTTCATGTTCTTACCTAAATATAACTTTACTCCATTGCACGTTTGAAATTGCTGGTGAAGGTGGTATTTCATTTATAAGAGTGCTCGGGAACCCAGAATGCCATGGCTTGACCACTGGGCTTTAGAGGGACTATGTAGTGAATTTGTGTTTTACAGCAGCTGTTAGTGAAAAGGCATCAGGGGTCTAAACGTGAACGTGAATGCCCTCCGCAAATTGTGCCATATGCTCAATTTAATTTCTTACTTTTCTGAAACTTGCCATTACTTCATTAATTTGGAACCTTGCCTGTGTTTTTGAAGCAACTAGTTGTATGTCAAATGTTTTGAATGTGAGGGAATGGAAAAAAAGAATGTAACACCAGAGGAGAACTGTGAGATAGAGGCTGTATCAAACTACACCCAAAATTAAACGTCCTTAGCCCTGTCTCTGAGAGCATCGAGTTAATCTTGTGCATGTCTACATTAATAAGGATCTTCTGCAGGACAATTATGCAACACCTTCTTTATCACCGGAGATTTTGATTTAGGAGGCAGGAGGGGGGCACAATTGATGAACTGCTAATGCCCAGTTGGATGCTTTTATTGCTGCTACCATTAAAAAGAGGCCAGCAGATGGGGACTAAATGAGACCAAGCTGAAAATGTCACCTGGGTGCACAACCTTTTACACCCCAAGGCCTTCTCAGAAGTGTAAACTCTATCTTACACACCTCTCTATCTGCTTCCATCGATGGCTTATGGCAGAATCTTGCCAGCAACACCAACCTCTCAACACTTTGCTGTAAATCAAATTGCTATCTAAAGCAGCAGGATTCATCGTTACAGATCTGGACGGCAACATGTGGAAAATCCCCAGCGCTTGGGGTCCAACAAGATCCTAGGGGGTCACAAGCTTCCCTTGGAACACTGCATTTGGATTTTTGTTACATGGTGTGCAGTAAGAGAGGAAGCCTATCCCCCCTTCGGCCAGAATAAGCCTTGTTGACAGAGAATAAATAATTAATTAAATGCCATATGCATGTGGAAAAGAATAGTGGGTCTCCTGCGAAATGTTTCAGAGTTTCTGGCTCTGATTGTATCAAGTCTTGGTTTAAAATTAAGAAAATGTGGCAAGCTTTATGGCTATAGCTTACAACAGGGCTAAAGTTCAGAAAACTAAAACTCAATAAGAAACGACCTGAATGATGATCAGGGCTTGGTATGGATACTGTTATTCAATGAAGAAGACTTCAGCTGAGCTGTTTTAGGATCAGTGAAGTTTTAAAAAATGAGGTCCGAGGAAGGACAGAACAGTAAGATGTTATTTAGAAGGAAATAGCATTTTTCTGTCATGTCAGAGTGTGAAGTTTATTCAGGGTACAAGATCAGGCTTTTAGCAGATAACAGGAAAGCTAAATGTAGACAAAAACTGAACGTTGGAAATCAGCCCTGAAATCTTAAAATGTGCTTTTGCACTTTCCACCTTCAATGGATCGATGCAGGTGGTTCACTGGTACCTGGAATGACAATTGAAGGGGGAGACGGTGGCTCAGGTGGTAGGGGTTTATCCTTTAACTGGTGGGTTGCCAGTTCAAAACCCGCTTCGCCCGTCTCTGTCGTTGTGTCCACGGGCAAGACACTTCATTCACCTTATCTGCTGATGGTGGTCAGAGGACCCAGTGGCATCGATTGTATGGCAGCCCCACTTCTGTCAGTCTGCCCCAGGGAAGCTGTGGCTACAATATAGCTTACCACTGTCAGTGTATGAATGGGTGGATGATTGATTTTAGTGTAAAGTGCTATACAAGAGGGGACCATTTATCAATAACCCTTCTGAGATTAGCTGATTTTCTAGGTGCTTTGTTTCCCTCCACAATCCATGGATACATGGTCTAAGTAAATGGTGGATTTATAAACCGGTGTGAGCCTGTATATATGACTGTTTTTGTGTGTTAGCCATTTTGGTTGACTGGCAGCTTGTCAAGGGTTTACCCTCTCCACAAGACCATGTGACAATTTGGAAGACCTTACCTCCTGCACTCAGAGATTTTGGTAAAAGAAAGATTAAAAGAAAAATTTTCTAAATGCAAACCTTTTTAAAACTCTAGATGTGATGCATATGACTTGGATACTCTTGCTTTCTGTACCACAACATCAGCAAGGCAGTTTTCTTCACACTTATTTGATCACATTTTTATAAAGTGCACCAGATGTGAACAGGACAGAGAAAGACCAAAGACCACAAGTATGAAATACCAGTCAGTATTTCAAGTTTAGTTTGGTCCTTCCCCTCCTCCAGCTTTGTTCACGGCTACCACATAAGTTTTCCCATTGGGATGCTCCAAACTGCCTCTTGGACAGCATTTGTCCACCTCACAGGATAAACCTTCATCATATGAGCTCATGTTCAGGCCACAGAAATCACTTCTTTCTTCTGTGAATTTAGGCTTTTTTTTATCTTTTGAATTTGGACAGGAAAAGAAATGGAAAACGTGTAAAAATCTAGAAATAGAATATTCCTTTATTTATCCCTCAGTGGGGAAATATGTGTTTTTCGAAGCAGAGATAGGCAGTTAATAGAGAGTTAAGTTGGTCTTTAGGGAGACAGTGGCTGAGGTGGTAGGGGTTCATCCTGTAACCAGTGATTTACAGGATGAACCTTAAAACCGTTTTTAGTTGATTTCAAAGCATTTTTGTTTATAGTTACTGCTATAATTGGGATACATTTTAAAAAACTAAATATACGTGTTGGAACCCTGCTAGTTTTATTTAGATACTTTTATTATTTTAGCCTTTTGGAGAAAATTATTACACCAAGGCCCTTCAGTCCTGCAGAGGACAATCTGTAGGCAGACATGAGACATGGCTCTTCAGCCTTTGTTGCTACCTTTTGTTTCTACCTTACCACATAAAAAACTGTTCTCTCCTCCACCTTCTCCACACAGCCACAGACTAGCACTGACACAGCCTCCCTCTGGGAGGCCTCCTCTGAGTAATGAGACATAGCCACGCCGGTGTTCAGCGTCACATCACTTAGTGTGACATGAATCTCCTTTGCTATTTGTGATCGATCTATTTATTGCCCCGTTTATGTAAAGCCAACCAAAATCTCCTGACACACAATTTCATCAGGCTGAAAAATCAATGGCCATCACTCACTTTTTATTGCTTTTTTCTTGTCATTTTGCTTCCTCTGGCATTTACTTTGTGATGTATGAAGGACAAGATATGAGATGTGGAACATAAGCAGATGAAAGTGTTTCCTCTCCCTTTTAAATTTACGTTTGCCATCAGAAGTGTTTTACATAATCTGCAATTCAATTCAATTCAATTCAGTTTATTTATATAGCGCCAATTCACAACACATGTCGTCTCAAGGCACTTCACAAAAGTCAGGTACATACATTCCAATTAATCTTAATCATTGAACAGTGCAGCCAGATTCTGTTATTTATTCAAATTGGATAAAAAGTTTTTCTATCTAAGGAAACCCAGCAGATTGCATCCAGTCAGTGACTTGCAGCATTCACTCCTCCTGGATGAACATGTAGAGACAGTGGACAGTCACTGGCGTTGACTTTGCAGCAATCCCTCATACTGAGCATGCATGTAGCGACAGTGGAGAGGAAAAACTCCCTTTTAACAGGAAGAAACCTCCAGAAGAACCAGGCTCAGTGTGAGCGGCCATCTGCCACGACCGACTGGGGTTTAGAGAGAACAGAGCAGAGACACAAAGAGAACATAGAAGCACTGATCCAGGGGTACTTTCTATGGGAAGGAAAAGTAAATGTTAATGGATGTAGCTCCTTTAGTCGTTTCAACTAGAAAGAAGGAACAGATAAACTCTGAGCCAGTTTTCAAGTTTAGAGTCTGAAGAGAGCACAGAGAGTTAGTCACAGTAAAAGCTCAGTCAGTAGCTATGTCTAGGAGAGAGAAAGGGTTAAACACTGAAAGCAAGGGCCGCGTGGATCATCGGCAGAGGGTGAGCACCAAGCTGTTGCCAGCAGAAGCTTGGAGGATTCCCCTCTCCAGAAAGGTGTTACAGGTAGACACAGAGTCAGGCCAGGTGTAGCTTCTAGGAAGAGAAAAGAGAGAGAACAAAGTTAAAAGCTGAAATAACAGCAAATAATACAAAATTGAAGAGTAGCGTGAGAAAGTAGCGAAGAGGGTGAAAGTGGTCATTATGTCCTCCAGCAGCCTAAGCCTATAGCAGCATAACTACAGAGATAGCTCAGGATGACCTAAGCCACTCTAACTATAAGCTTTATCAAAAAGGAAAGTTTTAAACCTAGCCTTAAAAGTAGACAGTTTGTCCATCTAGAGCCCACTGATGGCCATTGTTATAATAAAAACCACAACGATTGGGATACCTCTCTCTGTCAGATTGACCATAACCATTGGAAAAGAGAGGGGGTCATACAGGTAGCAGAAATGGAGGGTGTGTTTGCACCTCAACCGTAACTGAGCCGGTTTAGGCTAAACATGACTCCCCCTTACTCCATCCAACAAGGGGAGAAGAAGACGGAGCTAAAATAAGGAAGATAGCTCAGGATAACCTAAGCCACTCTAACTATAAGCTTTATCAAAAAGGAAAGTTTTAAGCCTAGCCTTAAAAGTAGACAGGGTGTCCGCCTGCAACAGTTTTTAACAGGTAATGGTTTAGACCAAACTTCAGTAGAATGCCAGAATTGTGCTCAATGAGATCAACTATCACTGTGGTAACTTGAGATCCAAACAGCTTCACAGTGGAGAACATAATACTCTCTAAAGGCGGCTTTATATTAGCTTATTTTATTTGGAGCATACCTTCTAACTGCTTTACAGATAACATCAAGTATAAAATCATGTGTTTGTAGTATTTATAGATGATTTTCAGTTGACGTCTTAGTTGCGTGGTGTAGCGTTCGCACAGACACCCCATTTACAGAGCCTCTGTTCCTCGATGCAGATGCTCTGGGTTTGATTCCAGCCTTGAGACCAGTCTCAGGTGTTCTGCTGCCTTTAATAGGTTTTCTTACATGATTGTCCTGGATTTAGCTCTATGCATCTTCCCATCACCTCTTACCAGCTTCCCTGTCACTGCTGAAGAAAAGTATCCCCACAGCATGATGCTGCCACTACCATGACGGTGGTGTGTTTAAAGTGTGTTTTGTTTGTAGGTTAAAAACCTCAATTTTGGTCTCATCTAAGCAGACACCTTTTATATGTTTGCTCTGCCCTTCCATGGCTTGTAAGACACTCTAAACAGTACTTGGGTTTCTCAAATCTGCATCTGCAGATTTGCCACGGACACTAGGGACTGAATGAGTCTTTCTGCAAATCATGAGGTGTACTGATGTGAGTTCTTAAAGCCAGTGATTTACACAAACTAGTACTGTCTTCGGCAATGTGACTGGAACATTGCCCTCAAAAATAAAACCTCTGTTATCCGACAGCGGGAGAATGTGCATGGACACATGTGGGTCTTTGCAGCCAACAACAGAACATCTGTCTTTGAGGGTAGCCATTGTAAAACACCTGTAAGGTAAAACCAGCCGGCGAGACGTGATCCTCTGTACTACTCTTCAGGGATTTCCAGTAGAAATCAAGTGGGCGGAGCTCTGCTATAGGTGCTAGTCAGGGGCAGGACTCAGGTAACGTTGCTAGGTGCTTTTGAAAACACGTTTTCTGGAAAAAATAAAACATTCATTCATAGCCAAAGAACAGTTAAATGGGTTTTTTTGCGTTTGGGCTGTTTGTAGAAGCATTAGAGACCCAAATGGAAGTATAACAACAATCAAAATGTGAATTATGCATAATAGGTCCTCTTTAATTAAAGTCAAGAATTTTAAAGGAAAGTCTTACCTAAAAGTTTCACAATTTCTTGCTTAAATAAAAATAAGCTACATAATATATCAGCCTTCAAACTTTATTATTATTATTTCCCTGCTTTGTTGAGCACTTACAGGGTCCAGTGCGGCATCTAGTCTTTCTATCCCACATAATCTTCAGAGGTGTGCTGTTTGCACAAACTTTCATCCAGATCTGTTGCTTGCAACAGTTGTAGAGCGTCCGGATTGCTGCTATCGCTCCAGATGCCAGCCTCCCTAAGAGGGCTTCTCGGGGCAATCCCAGTTACAAGCTCTGGTGTTAACCTGTTAGAGGACTCTTATCAGCAACATGTCATGTTCGCATTTTCCCTGGAGGTCCACCAACCACCTCAAAGTCATCTCAGCACTCTCCAAAGCTCCACCCTTAAAAGACCACTTTTATCTGGAGTTTAAGTGGCAAACATATTTGTGCCGATCTTTCCCACAGTCCAGGAGCTGGAAAGTTCACATAGCAACAGGAATGTAAGGCAGAACATGAGTCAGTGAATTGAAGCCAGGGAGCGCCTGTTGGCCTCTTGGTGCTGTTCTCTACTATCTGTGGATGTGTTTGGGACATTTTTGATTCAACATTCTGTACAGTTTTCACAGTGAACAACTTGCAGAGATTTTACTGGCAGTGGTAATCCTGTCAACATATTTTAAGCGAGTCACTAATTTAGTGATCTATGGTCACTTGAGTTTTACCATAAATTTCGTCAGGTAAAACACGAAGTCAAAAAGAAGTGTCTTACATATTTAAGGACAATTATTTCTTTACATTTGGTGAAAAATTATCTGAGAATACAACTGAATTAGATTACTTTGCAGTGCAGACACAGAATTACTTTGGTCATTTGGATTGCACTGCATACAAAGGACACAAGAAATTTGAAAGACGCGTCAGAAGTTCAGTCTAAAACTTCAAGTTAGGATTTACCTAAAAACTATTATCGAAAGTCAAAAATAGTGCTAAATATGTTGAATGAAAAACATCCTAAATACCATCAGGAAGTTAAACTGAACAAATAAGTAAGACCCTCTAACATTCCTCAGAATCTGGAAGCGTAAAAACAAAAATAATAAAATGAATAAAGCCAAAAAAGCAGCAGTCAGTCCTTATTCAGACTTCAGATTCGTGTTTGTCAGTCAGACTGCTTGTTTTAGCAGAAGGCACTCAGCATATTTTTTATTGCATTCATCATAAAAACTAAATCCTCAAGTTCAGCAGTACTATAATGCAGCCGGTCCATTTAGCAAGGTTCTACAGAATCATCATTTAGGAGAAAGCTTTAAATATTCTGAGAAGCCCTTTCTCTCTCTGCATTCAGCTATCCACTGTTATCTGAAGTTCTCAAAGAGACAAAGAGAGGAAAACATTAATATCTGACAGATTTCCTGACATATTTCAGGCATTTTTGAAATATTTTCATCAGGTTTATCAGTAGTGGTAGATGGATGCTCATACTGAGGTGCATTCTGTTTCTTACTGCTAAAAGGGAGTTGTTCCTTTCCACTGCCGCCTTCTGTTTGCTCATAAGGTGAGATTGCTGCGAAGTCAAGGATTCATGCAATTAGTCTGGATGGATAGAAATGTATAATCAATTGGTGTTGTAATCTGAATTTGATTGTGCTGCATTATAATTGGAATGTGTGCAATTATATTAAAATGTCTCTATATGATTGGATTATATTGAACAGTAGGGATCACTATTTACTATGAATGAACTGGACCTATCAAGTACCTTGTAATGATATTCATTTATTAATTAATTATGAGAAAATGACCACTTTAAGGTTACACAGCAGTGAAGCTACTGAAACATGTGGCTGATAGGTGCTAACAACACTGCTATCAGGTGAAGTGCATCAAACCAAAATCTCATACAGATCCAGTCAGTTTAAAAGCCTCTTAGTCCCATGATTAAAATCTGTGTTTTTATGCATTTTCTATCTGAGTAAAGACAAAGACACTTATCAAAGAAGGTTGGATTTCAGATTGGGAATAAATTACAAGCAGCTCAACAGACATGAGGTGCTCCAGGTAGGAGGCTGTCTATCAGTTTGTAGCTTGTCTTTGGTTCAATAGTGTCTCTCTTTCTGACTGTGAGGACAATCTCCACCTGAAACATGTGACCTCCTTCTCATGCTGGATGCGAACCGTCATGCATTTCGATCACTCAACAAAATAGCGTCTCATTGGCTATTTTTCCAAATCATCCCACCTTTCCACACAACTTAAATTAGACTTTCCAATATTTTTCTCTCCCTTTTATTCATAAAATGCCGAACATCATAGTTCTACTGATTCAAAATGAATTTTTAATTACTGTTTGTTTTAATTCCATCATGAAGAAAAAGTACCACTGATGAAAACCACAACAAACATCTTCCATCAACAACATTAAAACTGCTTTGAAATTGGTTATAATGGTTTGCTAGTAGGCGATTTTAAACACTTATTTTTCTGTAGTATTTTACAAAAGCTCTTTTTTTCATTCATTCATGCGTTTCATTCGTTTTTTCAAGCAGAAAAAAACTGTGCTTTTTAAAACAATCCCAGAAGTTGAAATAACTCGTGATAATGTTTGACAGACACTGACAAAGTGGACTTTGGGTTTTTTTCCTGCTGAGAGCCATGACCTGAGACGCCCACCTACCGCAGAAAGTTCAGTAAATAATCAAGGAAAGAGGCAGAGACTTGTACGAAAATAAATTCATGATAAATGCTTCAGTACTTGTGTTATGTGACTTTCCTTCTTTGTTGATTGGAGGACTTTGCCTTTGCCTTTGACTTCTTTCAAGCCTTTCATGTTCTCCCTGTAGGTTTTGGTTCAGTGTCAGAGAAAACTGTGAGGAAGCCTGTGGGAAAAAAAGATAGAAAGAAAAGAATGGATTTAAAAAATGCTATCTGATGCAGTTTAGGACATTGTGTTGGTTTGTTTTAATCATCAATAATTAGCAGGGGTGTTTTTTTATCTCCTTCTTCAAAATTTAATTTGCTATCCTTGTATGAGAGACATTTTAATTTTCCAGGTGACATATTTTGATGAGAAATAAAGAAATGAAAAAAATGTTTTTTCCGATTTTAAATGTTTTCAATCAATAGCAAACTCGTTCATTTGAGAACCGCCTCATGTTGGCACCTATCTCCCTCTTTGTGGATTAGAAGCCATCAACGGGCCCCTCTGCACCGCATGCAGACCCATGCACAGCACACACACCGCTGTACAGCTCCTCAAATCTCTAGTTCTTAGGGCACTGTGTATGATAGTGACTGGGCAAGCTTGGGGCTTGATTAGTGCAGTTAGCCCTTCTAAGGCTCTGGCTGTTTATAGTGGATTACAGGGAGGGAGGCAGGGGTTAAGTCTACCCAGGCACAATGCTCGATCCCCCGCCCGCACGGGAGCCACTGCAGCAGGGCTGGCAGCTCGTCTGGGCTCCAAACCTTCCAGGCCAGGCTGACAGGTAGCAGGATTTGGCAGAGCACTTTGCATGAGAGCCAACATGAAAAACTGAACACGGCGGATTAGCTCGGGATTATGTTGTCAGAGTTAGCCTTGACGGACAAACTGCAGAGGAATAAATTGCAATCTGTTTGAGGAGCACACCACCACGCAGACAGGAGAGGCATCAGCTTTTTGCTAACTGACGGGGTGTGGGTGGATGGGGTGCGCCATTCATAATTTATAAACAAGGACCATTAATGACGTCTGCCCACTCTGGCCGGACAAGATGTCTGGTTGTCTAACCCCTGAGACCAGGAGCTGGTTCATGTTAAACCTTAAAAGCAGAACTGACAGGAAATGTACGGTGATAAGAGATGGTCACACTTAGAGAGGGTTCTAAGAAGACATAGCCTCCACCCTTATTTAACACTATCATCCTGTTTCTGATAACAATATGAGCAACAAGCAAAAAAAAATTCATATTTCTGAGCTACAGCTATGAATATTTTTGAAACACAGAAATTAGATTTGAGGACGAAATATATCTGTTGAAACTGTTTTTGTGGTTTCCAGGTGATGCACAGGCTGGACCAATAAACACAGCCCACTATTTAGTTTGTGACCCCCTGATTGCAAAATTTTGCCAAATCTTTAAATTTATATAAAAGGAGATTCTTGTTATTAGATAAATAAAAGAGTAACTAAAGGTTTTATTTCAAAGTGGGTCATATATAAATATATATCATATCATATAATATATATATATATATATATATATATATATATATATATATATATATATATATATATATATATATATATATATATATATATACATATAGATAGATAGATGAGTGAAATGAAACTTTCCAATAAAAACAGTCATGTATATATATATATATATATATATATATATATATATATATATAATATATATATATATATATATGATCCACATTTGAAGTAAAACTTTTGCAGCTCTAAATACTTAATTCAAATTTTATATATTTTCTTGATGAACTTTAAAATCTTCACTTGCATGAACTGATTTAAATTAATTTTTTTTAAACACGTCCCAGCCCTTTCTAACTGAAATAGGTGTTTCATTTCACTCATCTCTGAGATGAGTGAAATGAAACTTTCCTATAAAAACAAACAGTCATCTTGGTGAAAGAAGTATGAAATTCATCATATTTCAGGAAAATTAATTTTATTTTATTTCTCTCTGCAGTTTTTTTTCTCAGGAGTAAATTTAGCTCAGTTTGAAGCCGTACGGCAGCGTTCTCATATCAAGGGCTGACTGGCATGGCAAAATGCATTAATGAGCTTTATTCTATTCTACCCTTTCCTTCGTCATTATGAATGCATGCCTGTATGTTAAACATATGAATATGCATCGGCATAGAGCATTTGCTCTCTGAGTTAGCAGTGAGTTGGTGCTGTGTCTTGAATGATAATCTGCTGGAGAAATTAGAAATGAATTGCATTTCTTTTCCCTCAGCTTGTATTAAAAGGCTCATAAAGCACTCAGAAAAAAAACTATTAATGTGACATTGTGCTTACATTGTAGTTCTGTTTGCTTTTTGGATAAAAAGTACATTTTCTCTTGCATGCCTCTATTATGTTTTATTATTTTTAATATATCAATTTGTGATCACAGAATCTTGCAGTTGATTGGCAAACAAGTTGAACGAATTAGGTTTTCTGTATGTTAATTTCATTTTTATTTTTGTGAGCAAATACATTAGACAGAGACACATTTCATTCCTGTCTGTTCCACCAAACAAATACAACTCAGTGCTCACAGCCCTGCCATCAGACTGAGGGTGATTCAGAGGTCAGTGCAGATCACTGGATAACAAATTACCACGATGCCTCGCACACACCTGATTGATGGGCAGGGGGGAGGGGAAGCACATGGAGGATGGGTCAAGATAAGCTGAGTCTAAAACCTGGCTGGGCCTTGTTAATA
Organism: Crenichthys baileyi; assembly: GCA_036173005.1. Taxonomy (NCBI): domain Eukaryota; kingdom Metazoa; phylum Chordata; class Actinopteri; order Cyprinodontiformes; family Goodeidae; genus Crenichthys; species Crenichthys baileyi. The sequence continues at coordinate 840,121 of JAHHUM010000591.1, forward strand.
TAAAAACCAAGTTGGGGAAAAACGCTAATGATGCCACATTTTAATTTTGTGTCTGTAAAGACATATGTGTGAATTTTTAGCAACAAATATCCCGAAACTAGGAGATAGGATTTATTGATACTGCTTTTCCTCACTAACCTCTGATCTTAGTTTATGCTACAGCTTTAGCTAAGATAAGACTTTTAATTTGCCACACACTGTGCAGAACTGGGCCTGGGGGGGACCTACTGGGGTTCGACCTATTTGGGTCCCTAATAACACCCCTGTGAGATGCCCGGCCACTTGTCAACAATCATAGTTTGAACAGTTTTATCCGAAGCATTTACACTTCTGAAAACAAGGAGTTAAAAATGATCTCTGTCCCATTTAAGTATATAAATGTTTAGAATAGAACAAAAATAATAATAAGTAATAGAATAGAATAGAAAGGTGTATCAGCTGCAAATTGAAGTACATAAATGCTCTTAAAGATAAGCAATAATTAAAAAAAATAAGAGACTGTGCACTAAATCCAAATATACAACATAACTATACCGTTATGAAATCTAGTATATGCAGATTCTAAGAAATGTACAGGTAAATGTTTTTGATCCTGAACATATTTGCATGTTGCACCTTGAACAGGTCTGCTCTTGTATGCTGGGGATCTTTTTTCTGGCTGTTTTGGTCCAGAATAATGTCTAGGTAACATCTGACTACAAGCAATAATAATTGGTTTATGCCTTATGATTCCCTGAACTGGATACAAACAATGTATTTATTTGGGAGACTTGAGATTAAAACAAGAAAACCTCCGGTAGAATATAAGACATCAGTTTATTATAGTACATGCATGTGTGATACAGGTCTGCTATCACATTCAGTTAAAAAGCTTCACTCTGACAACAGAAGAAGGAATAAATGAGGCTGCTGATTTACTGAAAGGACAATTAGAAGAGCTAATTTGCTATATGAGCTCAAACATGGAGATAATATGGGCATACAGCAGGGTGGCAGACCCAGCAGAGACCAAGCAAGGAGAGGGCTTTAGCACTGTCACATGTGTTTGTGGATCTAGGTGAAAGTCAGGGAGTTTTATTAATTACATCCCTAATTACATTCCGCAATTTGGTTGCTGAGCTGTTTTCCTAATATTAACTTTAGTTAAGCAGTGATGCAAATGGTTGATCTTGGCTAAGGCTAACACCCAAGCTGAAAGTGTCTACAATTGTCATCTTCTCTGTAGCCATTTTGAAAATAAGTACAGGTTCCAGCTGTACATGGAAGTTGGCCTGTGCAGAAGAATGAATTTTCACTTTTCCAACACTTATCGTTGCTTTCAGCTGGTGGGAGGTTAAACAGTAGCAGTGGAGTGTTTCATGTCTCTTTAAATAAACCGCATTCTCTGATTATGTTTTAATGCAAACCTCAGTCCCCTGGGCAGTGACCTTTCTCACTGTGTTTCAGTCATGTAATCTGCATGGGGTACTGAGATGTAATTGCTGTGTACATATCAGCTTTTTCTCCTTTCCTGCACTGCAAAAAATTTACAGTTGAATAAATCCTTTTGGCATAAGCACAGAAAGCAAACAGCCCCCTTTTTTGTAAATTATAGATTATTTAAAGGTGTCTTATTGTAAACTATGGTACATTTCCACTAGATTTTGTGGAATAGTTAACTTATAGGGGTGGGACAATGGCCACACCCATAAATTACTTTGCCCCTCCCTCACTGGGCCTCCTATTGGTCAATAGGTGAACAGAGTTACATACGCAGCATTTTTTTATACAAAGATTTAAAAGAGGAAAAGACAAACCTTAATATATTACTAAAATTACATATATACTTAATTTAATTAATGTACTTTATTTTTGTCACTTAAATTGCAATTTGAATGTCTATTGACCCATTTTTGCCTTGCGTATCACAGCATACCACCTACCTTGGCATGGTGTTTCACGCAGTGCAGTGGAGACTTGCTCAAAATTGAAATTTATTGAACTTTGACCATAGTGCATGGTAATGCATGCAGCAAATAGAAGATATCCATCAAACTGCCCCCCACCACGCAGAAACCAGCTCCAAAGTGCTCCTTCAGAACCCCCACATTCTCTCTGGATCCCAGCATCCCATCATACCCTTCTCTCCCTTGTTTTTTCTTTTCCTTTCTGTCTCACTATCTATTAGGTTTAGTTTAGTTTAGTTTAGTTTAGTTTAGTTTAGTTTAGTTTAGTTTAGTTTAGTTTAGTTTGCATCATCATGCTATTGCTCTTACAGATCTTTGTACTCACCCCAAATCCTTCATGATATTAGGAATTAAACGCCAATCAGCTCTCAGTCTCTGTCAGTTATTGTTTTATGTATACCTGCCTGGTGAGGTTTGGTATTACAGAATAAAAGCTGAAGCACTGGCTTTCTTAAACAGCAAGCACTACACACACATATGCAGAATAAACACAAACAACTTCTCTCCAAAATGCAAGAATTTATTAACAAAATACTAAAATGTCCCATTACTATTGATTCTTAATGTTTAGTTAACTAGCCATCAGAGTGATTGATCGACTGGAGAGATGAACGACCAAGATAGCAGTGAAAAACATTTATGGACTTACACGACAGCGAATGAACGGACAGACGCAATAAGCAGTTCAGTTCGCTACAAAAAAAAAAATAGCAGCTGTGGACCTATTGAGTAACCCTTCTAAGTCCAACATGTACCTTTAAGTAACACTAATACAAATGTTAATGTGTGTATGAGCACTGGCAGCATGCTACGGTCAATCACAACACAAACAGATGGAGCTTCGCAGTAAACACAGCAGAACTAATGGTGGCTGCCATCTTAGCGTTAGCAGAGCTTTTAGCTTTAGCATTACAGCTAGTATAACAGCGACATAATTTAGAAAATTATACGGAAAATGCGGACATTCTTTTTGCAGGTTAGTGAAAAGAAATGAAGGGATAACAGACAAAACGCAACTCACATTACTGGAGCATAAGTGTTTAAAACACTCACTGAAATAAAGTTTGTTGCAACTTTAAAACAACACAAAACTAAAACTAATTTTGTAGCATCAGGTTCAGTGGCCTGTAACCACTCAATAGTTAAGCACCACAAACAAAGCAAAACACAATGAAATAAACAATATTTAAATACTTTTATCTCAGACCAATTTTCTCTCCCCAGACACAACCTCTTACTATGAACCTTTCTGATGAACAGGAGAGCACCTTGAGTTCAGCAGGTCTGATTCACAGAAAAGACACGATGGCCTCTCTCAGTCTAGCGGCTGGAGTAAACGTCAGCTCAGACTGGCACATGCGTCAGGCGTGAGGAACTGCGGTTTCAAATCCCATCTTTTCAGGGCAGTAGAAGAAAAACCGCTAGTAACTAGAGACAACCCGACTCTCCTTGGAGAATCTTAGGCTCAGATTATTTTTCTTGTAGAAGCTCAGACAGTCAGTTTAATCAGGTTAGTCTTATTTTTGGCCAGGGAACAGTCCCCAGATACACAAACAGCAGACCATACTTTACTTTGGATCCAAGATTTCTTTGAAGATAGAATGTTTGAAGAAACATACTACTTAGCCAATGAGCTCAAGACGTTCACATGTGTGTCCTCCTCAATGTAGCCTGTGCAGAGCTGCGGGCAACGAGAAAGGAATGAGGTCATGGGAGCTGTAATATAAATAGCCTAAAACTGTGCATTCTGCGATTGAGAGTTTTTACCAGTCTCCTTTGTCGTCTGTGTTGCAGTTCAGTCCTTTTTGTTTGGCCCATGGCTGGGCCCAACAAATGTGCAATCACTCACTTGTAGAAATTCAATCATTCCGCTTAGGCTTATGTCCTCAGGCATCTAATAGACCAATACAACTTTTGTTAAAGGTTACATCGTTAATCAGTAAATATTATGAGTGTTAAACTCCCTTGTCATAAAACTCCTCCCTTTTATTAGTAGTTTGTTGAGTAGAATTTGTGTCAGCATTTTGATCTTTAGATTTGTTTGCTTGTGTTTTTCTTAACTTAGCTTAATCAAACCATTAGAGAGTAGTGATAAAGTCAACACTTTCTTAATGTGATTGTTAGTTCTTTTTTGTTGTTTCATGATAAATAGAAGTTGTGAAGTGTTCATTTTGGTGTTGATACTAAATAAATATAGATCTTGTCAAATACCCGTGTTTGTAAAGATGTAAAGGTAGATAATTCACCCTTCATTACTGCTAATCTTAGTGAACCTATTTTATAATTCAAACAATATTTTAACATCTCGGTCTAAATACATTTTTAACCAGCTTTTGAAGAAATTAGGGCAACTAAATTTTGACCCTAATATGTTAAAATAGCTTTTTATAGGAAATATTTTTTGCAGTGGCGTCTAGGTTTATGTATAATGTTCCACCCACTTTATTCCCACATTGGGCTCCAGTTCCAGTCAAAACAAAGAAGATTTCCACTAACCAAACAGCTCCACTGACACCAACACGCAGGCTCTCTATGTGGAATTAGATGACAAAGTGCTCAAGATGGGAAACTTTACTAAAAAAACACAACAGAGGATGTTCATAAGTTTAAAAGAATGAGCAAGAGATGAAAATGCAGACAACAACTCCCACGTTTTCCTTCTCTAGCTGAGATTAATGAATTTCTGCTCGGAGAGGAAATGCTTTAAGAATAGGTAAAAATTTCATCAAACACCGGATGTGTGCCTTTAATTAGTCATTCAGACCAAAGCTGTCTTTGATAAGACAATATTACAAGAGGGCTCAATGAAACAGCTAATGAGCAGCTAAGCTAACTTTATCTTGGTCCAGAGCATACAGTCATCAGATTTTCTGGGCGTTGAACTCTAATTGGATTGTGAAGATGTAAAGAGGACAAAGAACATTTACCATTCACAGTCATCAGGAATTCATATCTTAGACAAATTTGCTGGCTTGCATTACCATTTGATTGAATTAATTATCGATGAGAAGCAGAAAGTATTATTTCATTCTACCGCTCCTATACAGTCGACGGATAGATCTTGAAAAAATTCCTAGTCCTTTCTGTAATTTCCCAGCTTTTCTCGGTCGCTCTTAACACCTGTCTCCCATTAGAACGCCACGAACAACCTTTGACTCAGAGCACAGGAAGAGTCGCGGTGACATGCCGGACCGTCTAGAATCAGTCTCAGGCCGACACTGAGGAAGCAGTCTGATGAAGATGTAAAGTAATATCCCTGCAGTACATGAGGTCATTCAGACCCCTTATACAGTCAACATGAAAAAGGTTCGAGCGGCGGTCATGAGACTGGGCTGGGTCTTTATGATTCAACACGGGTTCATCAGTTCAGAGACCATAACATGAGTCAGGCTGCTGCTTCAGGCTATTTCTAATCTAATTAAATAATACTGCATCAATTCATTGGCTTTCAGAGACACGCACGACATATAGAAAATATTCTCTTTATTCGCTTTGAAATGAAATTAGTTTCTCAACTCGATAGTAATACTTTAATTTGAGACAGAATGGTAAAAAACAAGAATGCCTTAGAAGTATTCATGTCCCTTGAACTTCTTCACATTCTGTCACAATACAGTCATAAGTTTTAATGTATTAATGGGATTTTATGTAATAGACCAGCAGCATATAGTAAATAGTTGTGAAGTGAAAGGAAAATAATGCACAATTCTCAAAATTTGGATTTGGGCACCAAATGTGAAAACAGGGGTGTGCATTTGTTTACACACCCTGTACTGATGCCAATAAATAAAATCCAGTGCAACCAGTTTTCTTTAGAAGTCACAAAATTAGGAAATAGATTCCCCTGTGAGTAATTCAATCTCGGTATTCTGTGGAGACCTCAGAGGTTTGTTAGAGAACATTAGAGAACAAACAGCATCATGAAGACCATAGGAACACAGCAGACAGGTCAGGGAGGAAGTTGTGGGGAAGTTTAAAGCAGGGTTGGGTTCTACAACAACATCCCAGGCTTTGAACATCTCTCAGAGCTCTGTTCAATCCAAGATCTGGACATGGCGAGAGGATGAAGCAACTGTAGATTTACCAAGAAATGGACGTCCACCTAAACTGTAAGGCTGGGCAAGGAAAGCTTAGATCAGCACGCAAAAGTACCCAGGGTAACTCTGAAAGAGCACAATATTAGTTGTACACTCTACAAATCTAAGAGTTTGAATTATTGAAAGAGAGCCATAAGTATTCCCCTTTGTGGTTTTCTACAAATAGGTGGATGCATGGAGCCTGGTCAGTGACATTTCTGTCTATTAGAGATCAAGAGTACAGTAAGACATATGCTTGGAGTGGAGCCAATTAACCCCTAGATGGATGAAAATTGTCGGAGGTGATAGATGAGGTGATTCACCATCATAACGATATTTATTCCTGAATGCTTGTTGATGGTGGGAAACTCACAAGCAGTCGAGAGAAGGGGGGGCATCTCCTTTGGATCATGCTGCGTGGCGTGCAATCGGCACACTGCCCTCCAATTGACTCCCTCATAAGCTCTGCTACAATAACACACTTGCCTTTCTCCATGCCCCTCCCTGTTCCAAACCCCCCAGCCACAGTCAGCACTAATACCCCACAGGTCTGAAAATCTCAAAAAGAAGAAACGAGTCCGTACCTACAGTTTAAAGATAAAATCGCAGAGGGGAATTTATTTCAGCCCCTGGTTGCCCTCAGATTTCCTCTATTGTTGTTAGTATAACTGTGATGACAAAGATAATCTTTGTTATCATCACTATTTTTATCATTCCCCATTTTAATTAATTTTTCCCGAGGGCTTAGAACAGTAATGAGAACCAGACAACAACTGCTTCTACTGGACCAAAAGCGATCCTCTCTGAAGTCCAAATCAGGTTCAAGTCAGGGTTAACAGTGCCATCTACAGTAGAGTTATATATTTATATAGTTTTATTAAATGCTTTCAATTTCAATCTCCAAAAATGCTCATTTTATTATTGCACATCTTCTGTCCATTTAATTGGACAAGTTTTGCAAATGTTGAAATAAATTAATATATTTTACAATTCCTAATATGTTTTAATAATTACGGAAATTCACACGTAGATGTGATTTTAAAAGATTTAGATTATTTATTTTGAAATGCCATATTTTATGTGATTTTAATTATATGGGTGAAATTTAGGGAAATTGTGAGAAAAGCCACAGTATTTTTTATACATTATGGGTTAAAAATGTTGAACACTAATAGAGTGATTTATCCAAGAAAAAAAATATCAGGAATTTGGTTTCAGTATATTTGGTTTGACACGATGGAGTTATTCAGTTTGTATTAAATAAAAAATACATTGATGAAAAATAATTTAGATTTAAAAATTATATTTTTATTTTCCAATTTAAACCCAATATATTTAATTTTCCTTACACATATAACCAAAGCACAAAAATACAGAATCTCAGCTTGTTTAATAGTTTCTGGTTAGAATTTTTCTAAAACATATTTTTACCAGTTTCATCAGCTCACCTGGACAAAGGCTTTTTAAGTGACATGAACTAATATTGACTAATTTGGTGTCAGGGACTTAAAGATGCAGAGATTTAATTGTTTGTGCTGACTAAGAAGTAGCTGAAGATGAAACCTCACTGATTCTCCTCAATCTTAACATCCCTGGCAATGGTCTTGTAAATATTATCCTGTTTTCTTTAATCCAGCGCACACCGCCATGCTCACCCACTTACCGGAAGCTTCGACATTTACTTCAGGATTTGCCGGGGCTTGGGCTAGAGTGGCTGTGAGAGGGAAAGTGCTAATCTACACAGCAGAATCAGGATTAGTCTGGTGAGTCAGGTGACCCTGGCATGATTTCTTACAGGCCACAGGAGAGGACAGCGTGTGGTCCATGGCAGGGGGGTGGGGGGTGAAAGTAGGTGAGAGGAGGTGATGGGGGTTCCCCCTAAAACCAAGGCTGTCTTGCTTCTGCCATTCTCCTTTTATCTCACTCTTTCTCCTGCTGTCTCCTTTCCACACACTTTCTTATTCTGTCTCAAGGAGCCTTGATGAGAATTCCACTAATCATCTGAGGATTAACAGCGACTCAGACAACACTACATCTAATTCCCCCTTCATCGTCACTGCAGTAACAAGAGGGCTCACACAGCAGCACACCAACGTGTAGAAGACGTGTGGAGCAATTTCTATATGTCAAATATGTACTGGCTGATTTCAGTATGAGATTGCTGTATATGCAACAAAACACCTAATGTTTGCGGTGCGCCTTTTTCTAAATGATCCAGTGCTTTATGGAATTTTACAATTCTTTTGTGTTAATTTTCTTTTTTTTTAGGTTGGATAGTTTTTTTTTTCTTCTTTGTTTGTCGACAAAAGAGAAGAGAATGAATTCACTACCAGTTTACGCTCAATGCCAAACTTGTTTTGATGCAAAAAAAAAAAAATGACTGTCAGTATTTGTCAAAGATATGCAACATTAATCACTGTTTGGACTAGTGATTAGGGAAACTGGCTAGAGAAGCTTCGAAAAATTGGCTGATGACAACAATCTTTTTCTGATCATTGAATGCACCATAGGTAAGCGTTACCAGGTTGCCCTGACAAAAACGCTGTTTGCTGTGGAAGTTGTTAATGAGCAAATAAGACTCAAAGTTAGTTCATTTTAGTAGGTGCAAGGTGTATAAATAAAGCTAGAGGAACCACAGAGATGTAGATAGATATTTAAAACAGTTGAAAGTTCAAAAGGAAAAAAAAAAAAAACAGCAACTTTGCAGTGCTTTGTTCAGCCTTCCTGTTAGCTGCTAAAAATGCTCCCTTACTGCAATGAACTGCAGACATGTTTTGAAATGTTAGGAAAATAGAGGTTAGTTGTCTGTCATGGAACATGCTGGATTTGGAAATGTTGGCACCCTTTTTGGAAATCTCATAGGCCTGAACATACTTCAGTGCATCCATGGAGCTGTGAGCCATGACTGAATCAACAGGAACGTACCTGTAACCACAGTGTCCACCTAGAGAAATACAGTTTTGGTCACTGAACTGCAGTTGGTAATAGACTGTCTACTCAGGAGAGAAGAAAGAACTAAAATGAAAGAAAAAAATCGTTTCTGACCAGAAAAAATATGAAATTTGTGTCCTTGTGGTCTCTTTAAGATAAGTTATCCAAATGGCGAATGCAGTTGATCTCCCCACACTGTAGTTCTTGAAAACAAGCACCGTTTTTGAATTTGTTCATCTGCTCATTGCCTGAATCATAGTTTTTTTTTTTATCTGCTGTGTGTTTGGCGCCACCTTTTGAATGCCAGGATGGTAACAAAAATCTGAACTGTGCACGGACATCCATGGAGACATACAGTGGACTCTAGTAGGCAGGTACAGATGGTAAAATATGTCGCTTAGGTTTGGCAGTAGAGTGGACGGGGATGTATGAATTAGGCAAGTAAGGGTCTGCACTCTGTAAGGAATATACAAGCAGAATGCTAGAGTTTGCATTCCTAGCTTGTTGAGGTTGTACAGCATTACAAATACCTCAGTAAAATTATCAACAACTGCTTGACCTTTGAGGCAGTCTGTGCTAAGGCACGCCAGGATTTGTACTTTTAGCGAAAACAGAAAAGTTTTAATGTGAACTCGTGAAAATGTTCTACTCCTGTTTTATGGAGTCCCATATCCTAAAACATAAGCACAGATTAAACAGCATTGTAAAGATGTGCAGCAAAATTATAGAGTTCTTGTGCAGCTTAGATGCATAGTGATAAAGTGCAATACAAAAAGATACAAATATCTATTTGTCCCTGTTAGCATCAGCCTCATTGATATTTTGACCTGATTGACCCAAATAGAGCAGCCTATCATGAATGTTGTGGTTTGTTTTTGTATTTCTGTTAATTTTATTTGTATTTTTCATTGCATTTAATCTCTGCTGGCTGCAAAACACATTGAAATACGGTTGCACACAATTCGTTTTTTTAAATACTGTCACTAAGGTTCAGTAGCTGATAATTATTAAGACTTTTTCTGGAAAAAATTGCATTGAATCTTCTCTTTGATGGAGTACAACATCCTGAGCAGGGAATCTGAAAGCATAATGTGAAAGATTAATTTATTTAGAAGTGATATACAACTTGTGTTATTAAAATTACTGTTGTGTGTTTCAATGAGGGATTGAAATAAATGGTTGAATATACACTTTACATGGTTGGGAGGGTGGCTGTAAAAAGATATTTGTCTGGAATACCAGACAAATATCTTTTCAGAGCAAATAGTTCAGCATCTTTAACTAAATTAAAGATCACTAAGGAAACATTTAATATGTGAAGCAGCTGCATGAGAGATTTATTTATATCTTCATGTTTAATTCGTCATTTTTTTTACGTCTACGTGTTTTGCCTAAATGAAGACACTATTGATAGAGTACATGCAGTATGCATATTATAGGGTATGGTAAGCTATGACATTTTGTTATTTGGCTCCATGATGCTTTCAATGACTTTTCTCCATGCTTGTTCTCAAATCACAAACTAATGTTAGCTACATCCAATAACTAGGCATCACTAGTCTTACAATGTTCATAGGGACCAAATAATTGACAAGAGAAGACCTGAAACTCTCCCAAACTATTTTTGTTATATATATAAGGGCTGCAAATATTAGCATTTTCCTTGTTAAACTCTGGTTGTTTTTTGACTCAGTTGTGTCTGCGCTTGATTCCAGTGCTAAATTTGATTCCAGTGCTAAACAACCAGTTAGCCTGTTTGCTTAGCACCAGTTCTTTCTGTTTTCACTGACAAAACACCAGCTCTAGCAAAGGAAAAGGTTCTGTATTGGCACTAACTCTATTTACTTTTATCAGAGACTGGGCCAGGCTTGGGGAGACCAACAATAGGTTGTTTTCTTGGTTTTCTAGTTAAGGCTGTAAATCCAGGAGATCTTTAGAAACTTTTGTTTCACACATGCAATGTTTGCAGCATTATTTATGAATATCAAAGTTTATTGCTGCAGCTGCAAAGAGTATTTAGAAACAATGATGCTTACATAAAACAGTGTTCATAAAGTAGGATATCTGTTTGATCTTTGATGGTTCACTGAGACACTGCAGCAATCAAGTCCAGACACAAGGAACTGAAGACTGGCAGTGGACAACCCATGTCCCCCATTAAAGTTCAAGGTATGAATCTCTCAGAGGGACACCTAGACTTTTTTTGCTACTGCTGATCTATGAAGTCTCAACGTCCATCATATAAAGCTTTGAGAGAAACATCTGCTCAGCCTCCTGAAGAGTTTCAGCACCTTTGAACATCACTTTAAGGGAACACCATCAAGGTCCAGCTTAAGTTCAAAAGCCTATCAGGAGTTTAAGGCCACCAGAACACTTTACAGAGTCCCAGTACACATAACCGTTTTTCTGACGTTGTTGTGTTGCTGGAGATGGTCAACTCCAGAGGTGGTTGAGCGAGCCAAAGCAAAACTGAGGCACAATGTTTTGGTGGCCTTTGTGGTGGTCAGATGAGCAGGGCTTGTGACTCTCTCAAGACTGTTTTGACAGACCACAGGGTTGAGAGACAATGCTGCTGATTCACAGAAAATCTGGGCAAACGTGGAACACAAGCCCCACAGCTGGTTAGCTGTAATGCATTAGCAAGGAGCTTGGACAAACTGAAGATGAAGATCTGAATGTGGGAACCGATAGGATTCTGATTTCTGATCCAGTTGGTGTACAATGTCCTGTCAACTCTGTCAATCCTTTACAACTGTGGTTTTATACAAGCTGTAGCATGCATTGTCCATCTTGTCAGGTAAGAGGTTGCCTGGAGCATATTTTGAGCTGCTGGCCGAAAGCACTGAGAGAGGCGATTTGCACATCACCACAGCCATGTCTTGAAGGCAGTAGGTGATTCCACCTGCACAGGTATCTAACAGGCCAAACACCAGCACCCAGCTAGGAGCAATATTGCCTTTTCCACAGTGGGAGAGAAACCTCCGGACCAACTGAAGACCCTTTGCAAGCTTACTAGCCTTAGTTTATCACTATCAGCACAGGCGGATCTGGGTGAAGGTCAAAGTTTCCTGAGAACATCACGAGAACACTTAGGGTGGACTTGGTTTTAACATCTGACTTGTCCAAGCAAGCAGTGCTTTTAGAACTGACATTTGCCTGGGAAGACCAGATTGAGGAGACCCACAAATGAAAGAAGGCAACGTACCAGATGCTTGTTGAGGATTCTTGGCAAAGGGTTGCAAAAAGAGGACAGGGATCAAGAACTTCAGTGAAGCCGGAGAGAGCTCTTCCAGATGGTTGTGGATCAAATGGGGGAATCCATGGTGCACCATGCTGCTTGGGCACAAGCTGGGGTCTTATCATCTACATGCAAAACACTGTATTGTGAAAAGGTAACACTGCTCATCACCCTGAATACACCCTCCTCATGTTAAACATAAGCGCGCCGGCATCATGCTTTGGGCATTTTCTTAAGCAGGGACAGCAAGGCCAGAGTTCAAGGGAAGACAGGTGGGGCCAAATAGGATCATTCTGGAAGAAAACCTGTTAGAGGCTGCAAAAGACTTAAGACTAGGCAAGTTTGGCTTAGCTAAAATAATGTTAAAGATGTTATAACGATAATCATGGCTATAAGTATAACAAATGCTTTTTGTTACTGTTCAGCATAAAATGACATGTTTCTGCTTCGGTTTCGTTTAGCAGATTTCTTTAAAAACCCTGCATTCTTTTGATCAGTATGTTTTGTAGTGTTTTGTTATTGATCAAAGAATGTTCATTTTTAGAATGGCTTAGCCGACGGCCCGTATTCATAAAGAATCCAAAGACTAAACGTAGCTTCTTATAATGTTTTCCCTCAGTAAGATAAAAGTTATTCACGAAGCATCTTAAGAGAGCTCCTAACATGAGGAAATGTTAGGAGTAGTTTGGAGGACTTTTAGTGAGCCTAAGAGTGTCTTAACCAGAGAAGATGGATGAAAGACAGAGAGAAAGGAGAGATATTCTCCGAACAGTGGATAACAGCGAATAAAAAAAAATGCTACCAGCTCGACCGCACAGGGATCCATCCCTTTAATAGTCCAGTAAATGAGCACATTAACTTCTATAACAATCACACAATTATAAATATAGAGATAAGATAAATTTTATCATCCCCCTAGGGGGAAATGAAACAGTTTCAGCAGCAGGACATGTTAAAGGTCAAACTCTAATAAGATAATATTAGGAAGGATAAATAAATAACAGAGATAAAAAGTGAACAAATTACAAACAATATAGAACAGAATTATTAAAATATTTACAGACTGTAAAATACATTCAAAAAATAAATTTGAACAAAAATTGGAAAAACACAAAAAATATATACAGTTTATATATATATAAATACAAACTTTAAGATACAGTACAATAATCTGAAAACTATATCCATAGCAGGAAGATGTAAATGGGGTGAATCAGTATCTACTGTATTGTTCATGATGATGTCAGCAGCCTCAGCCTAAATGGTCATCTCCAACGCTCCCCATCTGTGGAGAAGTTCTCTGGTGCTGCCCTCTCCTCTCTAGCTTCTGAATGCAGCAGGAACCAGAGCTGCTCACATTCCAGGCTGATGCTGAAAGCAGAGGGAACGACGCATTGATCTGCTGGGAATGCCTGCTTGTTCCCACCGTGATCCCAGGACCAAATCTACACTCCTCTCTTCTCCTCCACCAGCAGGCTCTGCTCCTCTGTTCAGTTCAGTTTTCTCCACCATTTTTTCTCCGTTTTGTTTTGGTTATTTCACCAAACTAAACCTCTTTGTACAAGAAGGAGATCACAGTAAAACTCTGAATTTTAAAATTAGTATTAAATTAATATGACTAGCAATGACTAGCATGACGAGTAAACATAAAAATAATCAAAATAATGACGAGCATGTAAATAAGCTACGTTCAAACATTTTGATATTGTGTGACAATTAATTTAATTTTGCTAAGTCATCATGATTTAAACATTTCTGAATCCAGTCCAGGTCCTGGAGGTCCTGGAAGACTCATTATGAACAACAATGGTCTACGCCTAATTCCTACTGACTTTTGTCTAGACTTGAAATTTCCTGTCTACAGATGCTGTCCCACCAATCTGAGCTAGAGCTATTTTTCCAACAAGAAAGGGCAAAAACTAAAATCTAGATGTGCGAAGCTAGTAGACACTGATATTCCCTAAAATACTTGCAGCTGTAACTGTAGCTCAATGTGGTTTAACCAACTATTTAATCGATGGATAAAACACATGTCGCACTTTCCAGATAATCATTTGTGCTAATTTTTGAAAATTGTGGGCACTACATCTTTCACATAAAACCAAAATAAAATGCATTGAACTTTGTGGTTGTAGCGAGACAAAATGTGTAAAATAATACTTTCTCGTTGATAGGTTTGCATGTGTTGTTTTAATCTACTAGATAAAACATTTTAGAAAAACAAAGCGAGAGTCCAGCAGGCTTACATAAAGAAATCATTGGCATTGAGAGCACATTCATTTTTATGATGACACTTATTTACTTGCAGGCCGTGTTCGGCCACCCACACAACTAAAAACTAAAAAAAAAAATCAAGGGAGTGGGGTTTCACACCAGCTGCAGCAGGTTACTTGATATAGCACTGATATAGCATCTATTTGACACAAAATCTCCCAAAAATCTCCAAAAAAAAGCATTCACGACAGCATATTAGAGGCATCATTGTTAAGTGGCTTGCATTTTTAGCCTGGTTAAGTACATACTGGCAGCAGCCCGGCACTATCTCGAAGACAGGTTGGCTTCCCACCCTCCCACGGTTTTGCTGTAATGAAGGAGCTGTCTTACCCAAACAAACAGGCACTCTGGAGAGGTACCTCAACTACCTCCTTAATCCAGGAAGTCTCTCTTATCTTCACACAAATGGCGCTGCAGCACACTGCAGTCCCATCTATCAGGTAAACCACAGGGTGATATGCAGGTATGCTAGCATCATGCTGGAAAAGTGAAATCACTGTGGTGGAGGTGTAAATCAGGGCTCCAACACACACATTTTGATCATATTATTTATTGATTTTTATACATTTTTGCAATTTTTGTGCTGTTCAGTAAAGATTTTAAGTTTTGCACTTTTCTGGTCAGTTTCAGTTTTCTTTTTTATCCTTTAGTCCTGGTTTGAATCCACTGTTGCTAATTAGCTTTGATTTGTTAGACAGATAATGAACAACAATGTTTTCAAAAGAACTTTCTAAAAATCATAACTGTAAAAGATCACAGAAACAAACCCAAAGTGTCCTTGAAGAGCTGTGATTGTACAATGCACTTCAAATGTTTACAAGCAGAACATAATTTATTTTTGTATGTTGCTTGGTTTCATTCTGAACAAATTCATCTGTTCCCATGCAAAACATTTCCTGAACAGTTCCTACAGTCTGTTTGCTTAAGGTTTTAAAAGAGTGTGAAATGACCTAAAACACTTTAGAAAGGGTTGTGCTTGTAGATGTTTACAAGTGAAAAAGGGAATGATTCTGAGTTCCCCCAGTGGTGTCAGATTTCTGAAAAACAAATCAATTAATTATGAAACGGGGTAACAGCGGACTTCCTATGACGTCACTGTCCGAATATAAAACTCCGCTTTAGCAACAAACTGACCTCTTCCACGCAGGTCCCCAGAGGAACTGGACGGAGGGACACAACGTGCTAATGTCTCTTTGCTGGCAAACAGACATAACTCTTCAAACTGGATCCAAGAGTGTCATACGATCACGCGATATGCACTAAGTAGGAATTAATTGCTGTATGTGTATCTGGTATTCATTCAAAACTCAGCCATCTTTGTGCTAGCAGATTATCTATTCAGCACATGTGCTTAGTTTGTGTGTTCTGTGTTTGTTTTGTTTTAAAAGTTAAGACAAACTTTATTTAAAGGGTGATTTTAAACACAGAAGATCGGCCATAACGCGCCGCCCACGCTTATGCATTTTAACCCCTTTTATTAATGGTATTTTAAAGGTATGTGTTTGATTCTGATGATAAGCTATGAGCTTCTTTTGTTAGCTTTAACCGCTAACAGCTAAGAACACGTGGTTGCCTACTAAAGATCATTTACCCAAAGAGATTGTTAGTTTTTAAACTAGGAAATAATATTTCCCTAAATATTATTTTACTAAACTTGATAACTAAGTAAACACCATTAAGCCCCATTTCTCAAAGATTTGGTTCTTATTCAAAATAATATTTCTTTAAATATTATTTTAATAAACAAACTCAGCTAATTAAACACATTGAGAATTGGTCAATCAGAAGGTGGGTTTTATTCAGAAAATATTTTTTTAAAATATTATTTTATCAAAATAATATTTTATCTGATGTTGCAATTGTGAATGGTTGTCTAAAGGTATGCTGATTTTTTGCCGAAGTTCGTTCCCCAAGGACTAACTTAAAATTTAAATTTTCCAGATTCTTCAAGATAACCCTTTGGTTCTCAAAGATAAAAAACCCATTGCATGGTAATGTTGCATCACTCTTTCAGTCATGATTTTCAATCATCTTTAATCAACCTTTTTTATATTGTACAGCCCATTAGTCTTTGTCATTCTTTAAGTCTGCTTTGTAGTTTAGTTGGATCGTTTTAGCATAGTAAAGAGTTTTTTGATTGGGAAAATGTGTTTGACTTTGACTTGACTTTTTTTTCAGGGGTGAAAGTGAGCCGGTACGGGCCGGTTTTGGGGAAACCACTAAAAGTTTTGGGGCCCGGTACGCCAGTACCGGCAAGAGGGAAAAAAAAGCGGCTGTCTGCTATGAAGCCGTCATCCAAAAACCCAGTTTCGGCTTTAAAAAACTCACGAAACACACAAAAAAGAAAGAGATCCGCTACCCAAATTGGCAGTCTAAAACACGACTTAAAAATTTTTTATAAAAATAGTTTTTTTCCCCTCATTCCCCAAACTGTTTCTGAACTGTTTTTTCTATGCTGGAGCCTCAATGCTCTTGCTTTTTCTTCTCTCCCCTCGGAGGCTAGAGGCTTTTTGTAAACGGCCAGCCCCCTTTAAAACGAGCACCGCTACGTTTAATGTCTGTCTGCTCGCTGCTAAATACCCCAGTTAAAAGCAAAAGGGGAGTAACTTTGTTGTTTTCAGTTTTTTTTGCCTGAACTAACAATTAAAACCCCAGTACAGCTCGAAAACATCGCTTATGACCAGAGATTTCGCATATACTACACGAGAGCACATGCAAACTTACCTCCAAAACAGAACGGTTGCCAAGGAGATCACTGCGTTCAATTTAATGGACTGGGAGATTTTACACAGGTGGTGCACAGACATAAAAAACTGGCGCTTGCATTAGGACAGGACGAACAATAAATCACTTACCATCTACAGGGGGTTGGACAATGAAACTGAAACACCTGTCATTTTAGTGTGGGAGGTTTCATGGACAGCTCAGCCCCTCTCTTCACCCGAGTGTCCAAAATATGCGGCCGAAGGTCTGATGATACGACAACAAAGTCGATCATTGACCTCCTGCCTAGGGTGTCCTGGTGCCAAGTGCACTGATGGACACCCTTATGCTTGAACATGGTGTTCATTATGGACAATCCGTGACTAGCACAGAAGTCCAATAACAAAACACCACTCGGATTCAGATCGGGGGGCCATTCCTCCCGATCACGCCTCTCCAGGTGTCACTGTCGTTTCCCACGTGGGCGTTGAAGTCCCCCAGCAGAATAATGGAGTCCCCGGGAGGGGCACTATCCAGCACCCCCGACAGGGACACCAAGAAGGCCGGGTACTCTGCACTACCGCTCGGCCCGAAGGCCGAAACGACAGTCAGAGACCTATCCCCGACCTGAAGGTGCAGGGATGCGACCCTCTCATCCACCGGGGTAAACCCCAACACAAGACGGCTGAGCTGGGGGGCAACAAGCAAACCCACCCCAGCCCGCCGCCTCTCCCCGTGGGCCATTCCAGAGTAGAAGAGAGTCCAGCCCCTCTCAAGGAGATGGGTTCCAGAGCCCACGCTGTGCGTGGAGGTGAGCCCGACTATTAATAGTCCATATCTCTCGACCTCCCGCACAAGCTCAGGCTCCTTCCCCCCCAGCGAGGTAACATTTCACGTCTCTAGAGCCAGCCTAAGCATCTGGGGATCGAGCCGCTGAGGTCTCCACCTTCGTCCGCCACTCAATCCTCTTTGCACCGGTCCCTCACGGTTCCCCCTGCAGGTGGTGGGCCCACTGATCACCACCTGGTGGTGAGTTGGATCCGCTGGAGGAGGAGAAAGCCGGACAGACTTGGCAGGCCCAAGCGCATAGTGAGGGTCTGCTGGGAACGCCTGGCGGAGCCCTCGGCCAGGGATATATTCAACTCCCACCTCCGGAGGAGCTTTGACCAGATTCCGGGGGATGTTGGAGACATAGAGTCCGAGTGGACCATGTTCTCCGCATCTATTGTCGATGCTGCCGCCCGTAGCTGCGGCCGTAAGGTCTGCGGTGCTTGTCGCGGCGGCAATCCCAGAACCGGTGGTGGACACCGGCAGTAAAGGGATGCTGTCAAGCTGAAGAAGGAGTCCTATCGGCTGTGGTTGGCTTGTGGGACTCCTGAGGCAGCTGACGGGTACCGTGAGGCCAAGCGTGCTGCGGCCCGAGCTGTGGGAGAGGCAAAAACTCGGGCCTGGGAGGAGTTCGGTGAGGCCATGGAGAAGGACTACCGGCGGCCTCGAAGTGATTCTTGCAAACCCTCCGGCGCCTCAGGGGGGGGGAAAGCAGTGCTTCGCCAACACTGTTTATAGTGGGGGTGGAAGGCTGCTGACCTCGACTGGGGACATTATCGGGTGGTGGAAGGAGTACTTCGGGGGATCTCCTCAATCCTGCCATCACGCATTCCCCTGGTGGAAACAGAGGCTGGGACTCGGGATTGGGACTTTTTCATCATCCAGGCTGAAGTCACCGAGGGGGTTTTAAAAAGCCCCGCGGTGGCAAGGCTTCGGGGGTGGATGAGATCCCCCTGAGTACCTCAAATCTCTGGATGTTGTGGGGCTGTCATGGTCCACGCCTCTTCACATTGCATGGCGGTTGGGGACAGTGCCTCTGGACTGGCAGACCGGGTGTTGGTCCCCCTTCATAAGAAGGGTGACGGGGGGTTCCAACTACAGGGAGATCACACTCCTCAGCCTCCCTGGTAAGGCTACGCCAGGGTATTGGAGAGAGAGTCCGGCGATAGTCGAACCTCGGCTTCAGGAGAGCAGTGTGGTTTTCGTCCCGGGCCGTGGAACACTGGACCAGCTCTATACCCTCTACAGGGTACTCGAGGGCTCATGGGAGTTTGCCCAACCGGTTCACATGTGTTTTGTGGACCTGGAGAAGGCATTCGACTATGTCCCTCGTGATGCCTTGTGGGGGGCGCTCCAGGAGTATGGAATCGGGGGCCCTTTATTAGGGGCCATTCGGTCCCTGTACGAGCGGAGCAGGAGTTTGGTCCGCATTGCCGGCACTAAGTCGGAGTCGGACCTGTTCCCGGTGCATGTTGGACTCCGGCAGGGCTGCCCTTTGTCACCGGTCCTGTTCATAACTTTTATTGACAGGATTTCTAGACGCAGCCAAGGGCCGGAGGGGGTCTGGTTTGGGGACCAGTGGATTTCGTCTCTTCTTTTTGCAGATGATGTGGTCCTGCTGGTCCCCTCTAGCCAAGACCTACAGCATGCGCTGGGGCGGTTCGCAGCCGAGTGTGAAGCGGCTGGGATGAAGATCAGCTCCTCCAAGTCAGAGGCCATGGTACTCAACCGGAAAAGGGTGGCTTGTCCTCTTCAGGTTGGAGGGGAGTTCCTGCCTCAAGTGGAGGAGTTCAAGTATCTCGGGGTCTTGTTCACGAGTGAGGAAAGAATGGAGCGGGAGATCGACTGACGGATCGGTGCGGCTGCCGCAGTAATGGGGGCGCTTTGCCGGTCCATTGTGGTGAAGAGAGGGCTGAGCTGAAAAGCGAAGCTCTCAATTTACCGGTCGGTCTACGTTCCTACCCTCACCTATGGCCATGAACTTTGGGTCATGACCGAAAGAACGAGATCCCGGATACAAGTGGCTGAAATGAGCTTCCTCCGTAGGGTGGCCGGGCACTCCCTTAGAGATAGGGTGAGGAGCTCGTCCATTCGGGAGGGGCTCGGAGTAGACCCGCTGCTCCTCCACATCGAGAGGAGCCAGTTGAGGTGGCTCGGGCATCTATACCGGATGCCTCCTGGACGCCTTCCTCGGGAGTTGCTCCAGGCACGTCCCACCGGGAGGAGGCCCAGCGGACGGCCCAGGATACGCTGGAGGGACTATGTCTCTCGGCTGGCCTGGGAACGCCTTGGGCTCCCCCCGGAGGAGCTGGAGGAGGTGTCTGGGGAGAGGGACGTCTGGGTGTCTCTGCTGAGTCTGCTGCCCCCGCAACCCGGTTCCGGATAAGCGGAAGACGACGAGTACGAGGTTTCATGGCTAAATTGGACCAGCCTGGTAGCCAGTCTTCATTGATTGCACATTGCACCAGTAAGAACAGAGTGTGAAGGTTCAATTAGCAGGGTAACAGCACAGTTTTGCTCAAAATATTGAAATGCACACAACATTATGGATGACATACCAGAGTTAAAAAAGAGGACAAATTGTTGGTGCACGTCTTGCTGCCGCATCTGTGACCAAGACAGCAAGTCTTTGTAATGTATCAACAGCCACGGTATCCAGGGTAATGTCAGCATACCACCAAGAAGGACGAACCACATCCAACAGGATTAACTGTGGACGCAAGAGGAAGCTGTCTGAAAGGGATGTTCGGGTGCTAACCTGGATTGTATCCAAAAAACAAAAAAACACGGCTGCCCAAATCACGGCAGAATTAAATGTGCACCTCAACTCTCCTGTTTCCACCAGAACTGTCCGTCGGGAGCTCCACAGGGTCAATATACACGGCCGGGCTGCTATAGCCAAACCTTTGGTTACTCATGCCAATGCCAAATGTCGGTTTCAATGGTGCAAAGAGCGCAAATCTTGGGCTGTGGACAATGTGAAACATGTATTGTTCTCTGATGAGTCCACCTTTACTGTTTTCCCCACATCCGGGAGAGTTACGTTGTGGAGAAGCCCCCAAAGAAGCGTACCACCCAGACTGTTGCATGCCCAGAGTGAAGCATGGGGGTGGATCAGTGATAGTTTGCGCTGCCATATCATGGCATTCCCTTGGCCCAATACTTGTGCTAGATGGGCGCGTCACTGCCAAGGACTACCAAACCATTCTTGAGGACCATGTGCATCCAGTGGTTCAAACATTGTATCCTGAAGGTGGTGCCGTGTATCAGGATGACAATGCACCAATACACACAGCAAGACTGGTGAAAGATTGGTTTTATGAACATGAAAGTGAAGTTGAACATCTCCCATGGCCTGCACAGTCACCAGATCTAAATATTATTGAGCCACTTTGGGGTGTTTTGGAGGAGCGAGTCAGGAAACGTTTTCCTCCACCAGTATCACGTAGTGACCTGGCCACTATCCTGCAAGAAGAATGGCTTAAAATCCCTCTGACCACTGTGCAGGACTTGTATATGTCATTCCCAAGACGAATTAATGCTGTATTGGCCGCAAAAGGAGGCCCTACACCATACTTACACCATACATAAATTATTGTGGTCTAAAACCAGGTGTTTCAGTTTCATTGTCCAACCCCTGTATATCCCCATTCCCCCCTCTAGCTCCGCCCCTAAGTACCGGCAAGATTTTAAAACTACTTTCACCCCTGCTTATTTTTGTTAATATATTCTTGTATTTCTAGAAATTGTGTGAAATTATTCTGTGTGTGTGCAGAGTTTTGCTGTTCAATAATGTCAGAGCTTGGCTCATCCCTTTCAGTTTTGTCCTAATACCGCCGCCTTATTGGGCTGGTATTCACAGGACACAACCCTTAACAGACCAAAATATTATTTAATAAAATATTAAAGTATATTATTAAATAATATAATCATATTCATAATCACAACACATAACTAGATGAAATTTAAAGTTTAGTTTTAGTACATTCATAAACATACCAAACAAATTTTCTCTCTAATTCCTTTTCTAATTTGTGAAGGCATTTTTTGTGTTTTCTCTTTTATTTTCACAGGTTTGTGTTTGAGGGGAAAGCTGTTGTCTTCTAGTTCTCCTCTAACTGAATTGTTGTCCCTTGCACTGTGTTAATATGCGTATGTGCTAAATTGCCAAGCAGTTTCCCATTACTATCAGTTACCCTGAGGCAGCTTTTGAGCCAGTTGCTAAGAGCTTTCATCCAACAGTGTTGATCGTTAATACTTATCTGTACATTTTCCCAACTAAAGCTCTTATAAAGAGCTAAGACCATAAGACTGTGTTTGCGAGTCTAGTGACTATGCCAACAAGGCAACAAGGAGCTGGAAAGAATTGGAGAAGGAGCACGCAGCCCCTTCAGAAAGCTAAAAACAGCTGTGTTTTTACAACCACTGAAACACAACGCTCGAAAGGATTTTTTTTTCCATTGGCTACCCATACTGCACCTGCCATTTCCATCACAGCCATGTGCTCACAAAGGGAGCAGTATATCTGTCAACAGGATCAAGTCCTCAATAGACCCCGCAAGCCACTCAATCCTGCAAGACACCCCCTCCTGGGGCCCCAACAAAGCCTCCAAACCCCTCAACCTGGCCATTTCAGCCAAGCTCTTTTTTCTTTCTGTAAGAAACACTTCCTTCAGCTATCTGAACAGACATGAGGATCACACTGTTACAAAAATACAAGCTATTATTGAAAACAGTAAGTTTTCAACTTTCAAAATTGTCTGTAAAATCCATGATTTTTTCTTCAGCTATAGTTTGTTACCTGTAGAACATCTGGTCAGTTATTATATTTCTATCCCTAATTTGTTGTAAATTGATATTTGATCAATATCAAATTTTCCTTTATAAAAACAAAATGAGATATTTTAGGCACATCCTTTAGTTTTTAAATGTTTTCCCTCTATTTACATCTTTTTAAAATAAAATTCCTCCTTCAATTTTGTTAACTTGTATTCTGTACAGCTGCATTAGACTCTTCTGTGAGAACTGTATGTATTTTCATCATACTCAAATCGATAAGGTTTAACACTTTACTTTTAACTTGTAATTCCATTGGGAATCTAAACATCTGTATGAATCCATATCAGCCAGCTCTGTGTTAATATTCAGCATTAATTTGTAGAAATATACCACCAGATAGTCTCTTTCATACTCTCGTTACACTGTTCTTTTGCCCCATTTTTGTTTCAGCAGCATAGGAAGATGTTGCTTTGGGAAAAAAAGGCTGCAGCATCCCCTTCCTACACATATGACATTGTAGCATCCTTTTGAACCATTTGATCATCAGGTATGCAAGGCTGCCAAACTGTGTGCTTCACAATTACCACCGCTCTCATATCCTTTTCATTAGACAGCATTAGACAGATAGTAAGAACAATAGGAAATACTGCAAGGTTTGGGTGATGGCTGGTTCAAATTTTGTTTCCAAGTCAGACTTCAAGACAATATTTCAAAGTGTCAGATGACCAAAGATACAGAAATGGAATATCAGGTAGCTTGTAAAGAAAGTCGTCATCATGGCTCAACTCTGAGCTTGTGAGCATTAAAAAGTATGAGTCTTCAGTGATTTTCCTGTGTCTAACTTAAGTGTCAGCATGGGGTATTCACCCTGAGATTGAGACGCAAAAGAAGATGAAGGAAACTGAGAGACCGGGTCGACCTGCTGGGGATTAAGGAAGGGTCACAGTGGATCAGCTATGTCTTCCTCTCCCACAGAGGAGAGAAAACAAATATTAATCACCTCTAGCACTTCACACAAAGGGTCCCAAGACGCAATGGCAGTAGAGCCAGTTGAGAAGAAGACACAGACCTCGACAACTTATAAAAAGACCTCTTAGAGGCTTTTCTGCGGTGGACCGATGATCTCAAGACACTTCGGTGTGTAAATATGTTTGGAGGCAAATTTAGTTGCACTTGATGTTTAATATTCTGTTAAAAATTTTGCTTTGCGCCTTCACAATTCACTTTTTACCATTTTGTCACAACTGTACAACCAGTGAGATGTTTAAAGCCTGGGATATTTTGAAAGGTGAATAAATTATATACACATGAGTACACGATTTACTAAACAAGTAACTTATTTTATTTGAGGTATCAAAGTAAATAGGGCTGAATATAAATGTACACAACACCTTTCAGATTTTTGTAAAATAAATTAAATAAAATGAATAATTTTTCTGCCACATCAGAATTATGCACTACGTTATGTCAGTCTATCACATACAGTAAAATCCCAGGAAAATACATAGAGGCTGTGGAATTAATGTGACAACACGTAAAACGATTAGGGGATATTAATCCGTATGTGTTCTGAACTGGATACCAAGAATTTAATGATCAAAACAGAAAAAGCAGTGAAGGTGACAGGACAGACTATGTGCTTACTCTGTCTCATCATCCTCTCACAGCAACATAAATTCCCCAGCTCCCCGTTCATAAGGCAACTCACGAGTGACAACAACAGACCCCACCTGGCAAACTGGTGACAGTGCCATCTGGTTGTGGCCAAGGCTCACCATCCGGCCCGCAGTCCGTACCCACAGTGCCAGTGTGGTGTTGTTTAATGAGCGCATATGAGCAAACATTTGACTGCCAGGTGGCGTTGCAGCCACGCCATGCAGACCAGGCGGGGTTCAGCCATTGCCGTTCAAACCCGGGGGCATCAAAAGGGGGCCTTGGATTTCTAAAGTAACTAAGCCATAATCCACCCCCTTATTGGTCCCATTCATATTGAAATACATGATCAGAGGAACTGCAGAGACCCTAATCTTGCCAATGAGTGGTCCAGCACAGCTGCAGGGATAAAGTCAGAGTATGAGACTGCCAGTATATTAGAAAAACTCAGGCCTTACTGATTGGATTAGGGGAGATGAGGGAGGGGAAGGGGGTAGAAGGGGTCTCAGGGGTGAGGAAATGTCATCTTCCAGTGTTAGTTGCAGCGTGGTGGTCTCCGAGAATCAGACTGTGGGACAGACGCACTTTTGAGGGTTGTGCACTCTACAAAAGAGAAATCGAAGGCGGGGACAAGGAAAAATTGCAACAAGAAAAAGAAAAGGAAAGGCTGAGTGTGCAGAGACAGGCCTTGATAGCACCTCCCAGCCACCTAATGTGAGCAAGTCTGGTATTAGGAGGGCAGTTTTTAGGAGGAAACAAATGAGAGGAAAAGAGAGAAAACTAAACCGGGCATTAGCTGTCGACTTAAAGGTTTGTTCTGGTTCCTCTGGTAGGAAGAGCCGCCCCATTTAAGTGCAATTGAGCATGGCTTAGATGGGGATCATTGGTTATCCTCTCGACTGTTTTGTTTTGAGGTTTCTCTTCTCTATGTACTGCGAGAAGTAGTAGAAGCCATTTTGTCTAACAAAGCAGAAGCCAAATATTTCCTTAGTTGTGCATCTGGCTCTAAAATGCAATTTATTCATTTAACTGGCAAACACCAACTTCTCTACTTATTACTGTTGCACACATGATACTGTTTTATCCTTAACACAGATTAGAAAAGAACAAACTGTCAAATCCCTTCTGTAATTGTAGAGAGCTCATGCATCAGTCAAGGACACCAGTCACCAAATTTTACATGCTGTCGTTGCAAAACAGAAACAAATAATAATTACCTTTTTCTGTTTAGAAATATTTTTTTACATCATTGACTTGTTTAGATCTGACATCCATACACATCTGTTATTAAATGCATGCAAAAAAAACTGTTGGTTTTGAACAATCGTTTATTACATTTCAGCATTTTATTTTAGGAGAAAAACAAAAGGTAAACCTAAACCCTCTGCAACCTAATGCAACGACATAAGGTAGGGTCAAAGGGTAAATTATACTAGAACTGAGCCAAATTTAAAGATATTATTATGTAGAAAGGCCTGTATCTGTTTTCCTTCTCTCTAAAATTTATAGATATGCTTGATTTTAAAGATTAAATTAATCATTTATAGGAGTAAAAGTTTAGCTTTTGCGCCCCACTAATTCAGATTTAATATGAAAAAATAAAATTCAAATGTTTCAAGTAAAATAAAAAAAATCAAGGCTATATTTGCTGGCAACAAATTTAGCTTATTGAAAAAAATTACTGTATTCATATTTATTGTTTAGTTAGTGATAAAGAAAAAGAATACATTTATTGTGTAACTAGCAAAGAAAAAGTAAGACTATGCCTGTACGTGAAAATATTCTAATTTGTTTATTATCAGGGCTTTAATTATTTGAGACACGCTTCAGACGTTCAGGCACAAATGTGCAGATGTGTCCAAACATAGGTGGGACATTCTTATGAAGGTCATTCGAGTGTTTGTAGACAGCAGACTGTTGCTGCCTCTCTCTTTAAATCAAACCGCCTCAACCTGATGATTCAGCACAAAGGGAAAACATATAGATTAAATAGCAGAAAACTCTGCTTTAAATCTAACCTGCACAACAACCAGGAGTTTTTAGTTATTTTCATCGTCACAATGAAGTAATGCTGTGAATATTTGTAAAGCTTTGTTTCCATTGGTTTATTTTGGTCAAGTGAGGTAATAGAAAGAGCTGCACAGTAATTATTATTGATTATTATTTTATTGTTATTTGGTTTTTATTTTTTTTAGTAGTAGTGCGGTTCAATTAAAAATATATATTTTATGGAATTGCAAAATTATTGACGTATTGTAAACACAATATTGTGTCAATTTAATATAAAACATGTTATTACTAAGGAGGCCTAAATGTGCCACAATCTAACAAAGAGGATATAATGAATATTTATATGAGTTATAATTGTAACAATATTTGAAACAAATAAATGTGCAGTACAATTAAAAGGATGAAATCTGGATCTGCAGAACAAACATGTATTAGATAAATTCATCATCTACTGCAATATGGAGAAACGAATTAAAAAGTGAAATAATTGCACATGCTCTTTAAAAGTAATTTTTTTTATTAATGGCACATTTAAATACACGTATAATAAAACATGTATCTGTTTATTTTTAATTTTGAGTGATAAAACATTTAAGTAATAATTTATAAAAATATGTATTTGTTGAATTGTGAAACTTTTTCCATAGTTTTATTATTTCAGTGGATAATTAAATAGCTGCTCTACAGCTACAGTAGTGTAGTTTTTCCATCTACTGCAAATTTGAAAACTGAATGCCAGCGGCTGAAGGCTAGATATGTACATTATGCTTCATCTCAGTTCATCTAATCTTTGGAAGAGAGCTGCAGGGGTCACTCTGTTCTAAAACAAATGTCAGCCTTAGTCTCTCAGGGCTAAGTGTGCTAGTTCAACAATGGTTTGTTCCACAGAGGGATCTACAGTTGATTAAGTACCCTGCTGAGAGAATGGGTCGGCTGCCAAACAAACACTAAAAGGTCCAGGACAACAATGGTTGGTCCAGTGCCAGAGCTTATTATCCACACTGTGGCTCATTTTATTTGCAATTTAAAAATCTGCAATCAGAACAGGTTTTTGGCATGTATGTAAGCGGTAAAAGTACACACAACACCTGTTATTGTCCAGTATGCATGATATGGACTAACCTTCACCTTCTAAGGTGAAAATAGAGACAAACACGTCAGACTGTGGGTTTACTGCAATCCTTCAATGAAGAACAATTAGATAATAATCAGATTATGAGTATGTTGTCAGAAATGTTACTGCAGTATCTGAGCAGTAAGGTTTTCTCTAGGGTAAATATTCTGATAACAGGAAGGCATGTCATTCATACCTTGTTCATTCTATAACAGCATAAAGGCCTCTCCTGGCACATCTCTAACTGATGACAGAGCAGCCTGTAGTTATGGACTGATGGTTTTTCTGGGTTAAATTAATTATAGCCTTATATGTTCTGCCTTTTAACATTGCAGATATTTAGCTGTTTGTGCCTTCCTTCATTTTAGTAGACAGGGTGAGTGAGCCAAACGTCATTCTGCAGCTACAGTGATCGTGGAGCGTTTGCTGACAGCTGCATCTTCTACGTTTTTTATTAAGAAGCACCTGCTGTCCCTCTTCATGTACCTGCTAGCTGGTTTCTCTTTCAACCACTTTTATTAGAGAGCTCCTCGCCGGGCGATGCGCCATTTTAATGTTGAGCAGTCGCAGAGCCTTTCATCTCCATGGAATTGGAAACATCCCAGTTGACCGTGCTTCCTCAATCATCAGCGGAGAGTCTCTGCTGTCTGGCTGTCGCTGTCACTGTTGTATATTCTTACAGGCCGGAATGGCTGAAAGAGTATTAGTGAGTGAAGGAGAGAGTGTTGAATTTGTTCAGCATGTAAAGTCACTGGTAACACCTTAAGAATATACATTGCTAACAGTAGTGTTATGCCACAAGTATCGAGTCTCCAAACAGGCATGAATGATACCATAATCAAGTGGACAAATTAAGTGACGTTAAACGTGAGTTACATTTGTCATCTAAACAAATCAAAAACCACCTCAGGCTTATTTTTCAATGGCTTGAATCCAATTTCCAAGAGGGAAATCATTGACTAGCCTCTTCCTGAGTTGTGAAATAATATAATTTTTTTTTTTTTTCCAAGACATCAGGAGCTGCAACCCAGTCGTTGTCAGAAGGCTGGTTTAAATCTGTGGGTTTAGTTTCTTCCCAGTTAAGGTACAGCTTCTGTTTTATCTGAAAGTCTAAAAACTAGTTTAATATATCTAGAGAACATTTACTAAGCATGGCTAGTGGAGCTTTGACAAAAATTCAATCTGGTAGACTCACCCCCTTCTCTGCTCTGTCCAATGACTCCACCATGTGTCCCTGCTCCAGCCAATCAGCATCAAGTCCCCATTTCCTCTTCAGCTAATCACCGTCCAAGGCTCTGCTTTAAAGATCTTCACTCATGGACTTCCTCGCTCTTCAAGCTGAGCTGCGACCCTCCTCCTCCCCACCTCCACCATCTGGCTTCCTAGCTCCTCCCGATTTCCCTACCTCCTCATGCCTCCACTCCACCACCAGTCGGATCCGGGGGAGAAGACATCTCTAATTCTATTCATAAGTTGTTCATTCAAGCTCACGTCATTCTCAGCGTTCATGTCTACCTCCGGGGTCCGAGCACCAAAGAAATATTTGTAAATAAACTTCTCTAATCGCCACCTATGTGTCTTTTCATTGTGAGTCTTACAGGATTGAAATCTGATTAACTGGTTATCACTTTCATCCTGGTTTTTATTTTAGAGCACTTTTCATACTCAGCAGGAATAAAACAAACAAACAAATAAATAAATAAGGAGCTAAAAAAGGCTAATAACAGGAAAAATGTACAGAGATGTGCGGTCAACAGAGGTGACAATGGGTTGAAGAGCCATTTATAACTGAATTATTAAAATTTCCATGCTCATTCAATCCTAAATCATTTTTCTGGCTCAGAAAAGTGATGGGATTTGGACTTTAATTTCCAAGTGCTAAGTTAATAAACTACTTTAACTCATTTAAGAGCCTGAGTATGGCAATATGATTTATTTTATTCCCAATAAGGCAATCTTTTTTGACCTCCTTAGCCATATAATTAATGAAAATCAGCATTTCTAATGGATGAACATAGGTGCTGTGAGGTCACACTGTTGTACTAAGACCTTCACTGCCAGCTTCTGTGATGTCTCCTGGTGGATCCACATTTATTTATCCTGTTAAAAAAAGCAATATATATATAAAATGACTGTGTCATTTTGTTTTACAAAAATTGAACTATGTGTAATTTGAGTGTTATGATTATCAAGCAATTTCTCCACTGTAACTTTACAAATTGAACAAAGAGAAGACAGTGATGTCACAGCAAATACAGATAACTCTGTCCTGAGGCCGTAACACATGTTTAAAGTATGCGCATTTTTACAATAATTACAATATACAAATGTACAAAACATTGCGAGTGACATACTTCAAAGAGACAGCAGGACTTTTTGTCCATGTATTGTTTTCCACATTTTCACGATTTAATCCGAGTAAGACAGCAGCTCATATGGATGGACACAGAAAAGAAGGTTGTTTCCTGCAAACCTGACTGGCCACTGCCTTTGGGCTTGTTTGTCTGATCCAGACTCGTCACTCTGGAATGTCAAGTTTGGCACACAGATCCAAAAAGTTGTTTGTAGGAATAATGAAAGACAATTTACTCTTGTCTTCTTTATAGAACTCCAATCCATCAGCATCAGTTGGAAGTCAGGTATAGACACTTCCCGCCTGTTGATGCCCCATTTTTTTCCTTTATGCACAGTTTCCCGGTCAAGTTCTGGACTTAAACCAAGGCACACACTTAGAAGCAGGAGAAAGCTTTCTGCTGGTATTGTTTAGGTAATGAAGTTATGAACTGTGTTTATGTTCTGGAGGAGCAACAATGGTAATAAAGACTGAAATGAACTGAAGTAGATAGTTGTAAGCTACATTAGGAGCAGCTCCTATAGGCTCAATAGGAAGTTACCTTAGACTTAGGAGGCAATATCTGTTTAAAATGTGGAGATTTTAGTAGCTTGGTTTCTTTATGGTGAACATTATAAGACTTTACTGTTCTTTAAAATGTTCCAATACATTACCTAAATGTAATGGAAATCTGACAGCTGGCTAAGGTGAATTCATACCTTCCAGCTGATGTCTTTGAGCATGTCATTCATCTGTTTGTTACTTGCAGACTCCCTTTATAGTACTGGTAGCTTGGACCAGTCCTCAATTAATCATCTCCAGTTAGTCCAAAACGCTGCCACTCAGCTTTCCCGACTGGTACGAAACGCAAGGAGCATATTACCCCAGAGTTGGCTTCCTGTCTCTTACAGAATATCATTTTTAAATCATTATACGGTGGTGCCCCTTCCTGCCTGTCTGAGCTGCTTTTTATTTATGCTCCAATAAGAACCATGAGGTCTAGGCACAACTAATGTTGTCCATTCCAAGTTGTAAACTTATTTCTCGAGGAGACAGAGCCTTGGTTGTGGCAGGACCCAAACATTGGAATAGCCATGCGTCTTAATATTAAATCTGCACAAACTCTGGAGCATTTCAAATCAGTATAGAAGACTAATGTTTCTGACCTTTGGCTTTCATTACACGTTGACTCAAACATTTTGTAGTTACAGCTGTCTTAAATGGCTTTATTGTCTTTTATTTCCTCGTAATTCTCTTTTATCTAAATTACCTCATGCCTTTTTATCTTTCTGGCTGCTTTTGTCTGTTTAAACAGCCATTTTAAACAGTTTTTATTGTCTAATGTTTGTTGTTTATTCTTTTTATTTTCTATTACCTTACTGTCACACCTTTTACCATTTTGGCTGATTTCTACTTGTTAAGCACTTTGTGATTATGACTTGTTGGAATCATGCTTTATAAATAAATTTGACCTTGACCTAAATAACAGATGACTGAATCAGGCTGATGATTTAATGGCTGTTAAGGAAACCTTATGCTGAGCAACTCTTTTGAAATGTTGTTTTTCTTAAGAAGAAGATTAATGACAAAATCCATTGTCTGAAGTCCTGGTTGTCTGTTTAGTCAGGAGTTAACCTCTACACGAGGAGAACTTTGAAGAGGCTCATTTTTATCTAGAACTCCTGGGATTATTTTAATTATACACAATGACAGACTCAGTCCTTTTAAAGTTAAGCCTCAGTTAGGCCTCTGTTTAACAACAGGTACAGTTTAAAAATGACTGGAAACCCCCTGAGTAGTGAGAACATGTTCAAGGTATATTGTTCCCACAAACAATATGGAAATGCTTGATGGAACGCTGCACTCATTTTTTCTTTATAGAACAGGTCCATCAGATGCTTTTGGTTGGAAATAGAGTTTTAGCTCACCTAAGATTTTTTCCATCTTCTTGCTTTGTACTTCAAGCTCCCAGAATTTCTTCCCATAAAACTGTGTTTGTGGTTTTAATGTGATAAAATGTGGAAAGGTTTAGGGGTAATAGTTTGTTAAAACAATGCACACCTCAGTGTGTCTGATTTGTTTTCTAGAATAGACCTTATTAATGAAATTATTAAAATTTGACCTTCTTGGATTTATCCAAATTAAAGTTAAAACAAAATCTGTTGAATTCATCTGCTGCCTCTCTTAGTTTCTGCAAGTTTAACCCAAACTAATGGGTTGAAATACTATAACTACAAACACAGCTATAAACTACAGCTTGATAAGGAAATGAACTAAGCATAACTTTCTGATTTACTGTTTAAGTGTCTTTTATGAAAATCAGCTTTTTATGTGTATAAATACACCTGCTGTGAGGTCACACAGCTACACTGGGATCCCCTCCACCTGACGGAGATTTGTCTGGAGAAAGAATGGATCCTGGGTTGGAGTTCAAAGATTTATTGCCATCTTCTTGCACTCAT
The DNA here is from genome assembly GCA_036173005.1 of Crenichthys baileyi. Lineage (NCBI taxonomy): Eukaryota > Metazoa > Chordata > Actinopteri > Cyprinodontiformes > Goodeidae > Crenichthys > Crenichthys baileyi. Next base: position 872,467 of record JAHHUM010000591.1, read on the forward strand.
CCTTGTGTGTCATAAAGTTTTATGATGGCTTTTCCACAGTATTTTAGGCACATCTTTAGCAGACAGCAGAGACATAACTCAACGGTGGTCATGACACAGTCATAACTTATCTCAGCTTGATTGAAACCTGCTTTCAAGACCTAAAGCACAGATTTGATCTTTAATGTTGTGATCTTGAGCTAATTTAAATTCCCTTGCAGGTTGGAGGGAAAGAAAACTTTAAAGGTGCGTGCTTCAAAGGTATTGTGAGGATTTAACTGAGGAAGGGGTGAACTATTCCCAAATGTTTGGGCATCCCAAAAGATTTAGACTGTCTCATTCTCAGTATAAATGTTTCAAACATTAATGAGCCTCTCAGAGATGTAGGTCGGTGTGGTTCATAGAAATCATTAGGAAAGGCTAAGTGATGAGTATATAATGCATGTATAAAGTCAAAACTGTATACTCTGACTCTGCAGTTCACCACTTATCTAAATGAAGTAAAATCTCTATACAATACTTGCAAAATAATGTTTTGTAGTATTATAGTGTACATTTGCCTTCAGCCCCCCTGAGTCAGTACCACCATTCACTGTAATTACAGCTACAAGGCAACTTTCTATTATGTAGAGGCTGACATTTTTAACCATTAGTTCAGTCAGCTCAGATAGACAGCCTCTGTGTACAGCAATTTCCCACAAATTCTCTGTAGGTTTGGACTTTGAATGGGCCATTCTAAAAGAAAAATATGCTTTGCTTTAAACTAGTTCATTGCAGCTCTGGCTGTATGTTTAGGGTTGTTTTCATGTCGGAAGGTCAACCTCCACCACAGTTTCAAATCTTCTGCAGCAGGTCTGTGTAGCCTGAAGTCTGTGTAGCTCCATATATCTTCCAAGCATCTTTGTGCATCTGAGCATCAACTCTGACCAGCTTTCCTGTCCCTGCAAGGCGCTGTTTTAGCGCTGTTTGCAGCAAGAAGGTCAAGGGTTTACACCCCGGCCTGGGGTCTTTCTGCATGGCGTTTGCATGTTCTCCCCACACTGAAAACAAACTGTGTGAAATAAAACAGGCAGATCAGCATTAAATAGATGTGTTGTAAAATCTAAAGATTTGATTATTTAATTGAATTTACGTAGCTTAACCTTACAATTTGACATCTTTAAATAATCAAGCAAAGTCTGCATACACTGCTGATGCAAACACAAAAATGCATAAAATAGTCAGTTTAAAAACGTTTCATAATGGAGAGTTTTGGCAGCAAAGCTTCTATATTTAAGCTTAAGTTTTTTCAGTTCCCAAGTTTAAACTCAATTATTTTCATTTGGAGAGCCCTAAAGGTCCAGACTTGTCCTCTGAGTGAAGCAGTTGGAGGACACTAAATCCTCATTCTGTTCGTAAAACCTCAAAGAAATTTAGTGCAAGAGAGAAAATGTCTTGGCAAAAAACAGCACTGAGATTTCCTCAGGGGAAATTATTGTTTTTCATTTAATAAGTTCTTTAATTCATAGCAGAGAAAGAAAAGTGAAAAAAAGTGATTTTAAAAATTCAAATCGAAATAAACAGAATGTCCAAATGAACGTGAATAATCAAATCAGATTTACACAGAACAAAATAAAGTCCAGATGCAGGCAGGCTAACATTCAGCCTCAGCTGTGCTTATGCACACACACACGCGCACACACAGTCTCTATCAGTGATAGGACAATATCTTGAAGCTAATCTAGAGGAATAGCTTCAACTGTAGAAAACCAAATAGGCTCCATTTAATGCTGCTTTAATTTCTTATCTCAGTGGAGGCGAGCCATTAAAAGCATTTATGAACACGAACGTTTGGATAAAGTGTAGAACCTTGAATGCAGTCACATGATGAATGTCGTACAGTTGGCAGATAGAAGAGAGATTAATGATGCTGAACTAAGAGGCTGCCAGGTTTAAAGCACCTTGACTGCAGATGTTAACTCTAACAGCATTCAGCATGCTTTTCATTTCTACAGCAATCATCCTAATAATGACAGAACTCTGCTAAAATAAAGGAATTATTATCAAATCAGGAACATGTACAGCTTTGTTTTCTACCGTCCATTTTGGATTATTGTTACTCCATGTGGTGTGGTGTCATACGTGTTTGCATACAGAATATGAATTAATTGATTAAAATCTAATTACAATTAAACATTCAAAGCAACATTTTAAAATCTGCTAAAATGCCACACCTTATCCACCTCTATAGTATAATTAAAGATGATATCAGCTAAATCAGAATATATATGACTTGTTATCAAACATGGGGGAAAACGTGGATGCTTTAAGATTGGTAACTAAATTACTCTACACATTACAGTGGCACTTAAAACAGAAATGCAGACATGCGTTCAGTTTTTTTCAGTGAGGCTGTTTCTCTCTGGAACTCATGACAGTGTGTGTGAAATTGTTCCACCTAAAGAAAGTATGTACTGCATTTACAATGAAAGAGTAAGCTTTAAAGTTAGATAAACAGGAGCAGAGGGAGGTTTTTTTCCATACGTTGTTGGTTATCAGACCCATGGTAACTCTGAAGGAGCTGCAGAGATCTAGTTGTGCACTCAAAACCTGAGCTTTATGAAAGGGTGGGAAGCTGAAAGCTATTGCTGAAATAAGTCCCATTTAAAGTCATGAAGGTGACCGGATTAGATGAGATGGAAACTGAATTTTTTGGACTACATGCAAAGTGCTGTGTGGCAGAAAACTGAGCACACCATCCCTATGGTGAAACATGGTAGTGGCAGCATCATGCTGTGGGGATGGATTTCTTCAGCAGGACATTTAACCTGGTCAGAGTCCATGGGAAGATGGATGGAGCTAAATGCAGGAGAATCCCAGAAGAAAACCTGTTAGAGGCTGCAGAAGACTTGAGACTGGGGTGGAGGTTCACCTTCCAGCAGGACAACCACCCTGAACATTCAGCCAGAGATACAGTGGAATCAAAGCAGATTAGTGTGTGGGGGCTGAAAATGATTTCACTCCGAATTTTGAAGAATTTTATAACTCAGTTGTTATAAAAAGAATGTCCCAACAGCATTGTTCAAAGTGTGTAAAATTACAAAATATAAAAAAAAGTTCAAGGTTTATGAAAACATTTTCCAGATCAGATTTACTGCAGCAGGCCAGTTTCCGGATCGAGTGCTAGTCCTTCGACACCAAAAGAATTCAATGAGTTTTGTTTTTTTAACTGACTTGTGGGACGTTGTGTTTGTGGACACTGTTTGCAAAAAGATCAGCATCCCATTTTTCCCATATTCATATTTTTATTTTCCTCTAAACATAAAGTAGTATTTAGCATTTTATTTTAAAGGTGAAAGTTTTTATTTCAACTTTCCTTTATTAATCTGTGTCTTTGTCCTCTTTATTATTTGTCTTTATTTTTTTCTGTATAGCTGTATTCATAATACTTTTGCATTTCAGATCTTCCAGAAACATTTTCATTGAGCTGATGCCTTACAGTTTGCATTACGTTGTGACTGTGGGTGTTCCATCGGCCTGCAGAGCGCACCAACTTGTCCAACTTGTCAGGGCAGGACAGAGCTCTGGGGTGGGTAAATCTTCCTCTCGGGCCCTGGGGATAGGGGATTACCCTGGGCAATTTAGCTGTTTCCAAACAGGTGAGAGCCAGGTTAGACAAGACCGACTCTGTTGGGGTGTCCGGAGCTTAAAGGTTATTATTCTAAAAGCAACTTGGTGGGTGTTCCCACTGCTCCCTCCTTGTCTTTTCATGGTTGTTTGTTTGTCAGTCATTACAGATGGAGCATCATGTGTGGGTAGCTGCTGCTAATCCAAGTGGTTGTGATTATGTGGGCGGTCAATAGAAGCTAATTGTGTGGACTGCAAAGTTATTACCACAAACATAACTAGTCAGCTTTAAATTATGAGGCAATCTTGCGTTGTGCAGCAGTGCTTTCTTTGGTATCTCGAAGAAAGACATTTCTGTGGGTGAAATGTAATAATTCTATGAAATGCAAATACAGTTTAACAATCGGAGCGATCAAAGCCCATAAATGGAATTGCGACTGGACCCACTTGTCAGGCATAAACCCTCTCGAGGCTGGGGACTTTGTGGGCCTTAATAAAGCCCTAATAACCGGGACGTATTGTTTATTTTCTGTTACACTGGCCCTTGGGCCACGCAAATATAAACCCTCCAGCACAGTGGCTTTGCCTCAAAGCCTCACATATCCGCTAAATACCATCAGAGATTTTAGATTTTTCCTCAGTTGTCCTTCTCATTACTGCTTGTGGTGACCCAACTTAAAGTCTTAATGTGCTAATGATGCATTATATATGCTTTTACTATAAAACATAATACATTGTGCTAGGACGGCTATTACTGCTGAAACACACAGTATTTGTTGTTCTACATGCAGAGTTTGCATCTTAAGATCTGTAGCTTGTTTTTCCTAAAACTTTAAACAGCCTGGTTAAGAGCTGCTATTATTCTGTTAAAAATATAACTGGACTACTTCTAAAAATATCAAAGCAAACTTAGTGTTCTGCCAAAACAAGGAATAAAGATTTAAAAAAATACTTTCATAATAGTCTAAAAATATTTTTGTAAATTTGGACATCTGATCTAATTTATTTAGCTAACTCTTAAAAAAGTTCTGTATATTTGCAGTGACAAACAAACATAAAAAAAGATTTCATGGTATTTGATTGGAGTATGTGCAATATCTGTAGAGCTTCTGGTTCTTGTGAAAAATTACAGCACCACCTAGTGGAGGTTGTAATTTTAGCACCTAAATGAGATTGATGGGTTCTCAAATGAGAAAAAGTCAGCAGAAATAAAAAGGAGATAGAAATCGCACAACTGGTCACCTGAAATATTTCTTCTATATTTTTAACAGAAGGGTCTCTGGACGTCTTAATGAGGTTCAGAACACCCCCTCCCAATCACATCTGACTGTCAGAGCTTCAAACCAGGGCCAGATTTCTCTGTTTGCTCAGAGAACATCACATTCAACCAAATGTGTTTGCTTAAACTCTCCAGACATGTGGGCTGAGGAATGAAATATCAAACAGGACAACTGTTAATGGGATGCACAAGTGCTCGCACAGCTAGGTGAGAATGTACGCACACACACACACAAACACAGAGACACACCAGATGATTATGCATGCATTCAGATTTGCTGCATTTCTCAAACACATGACAGTGACACACTCGCTGACACTCCACACCTCAACGCCCTAAAACATAATTAGTCCTCTCTCATCCTTGTTGAATGATCAATGACAGTACTGTTGGTTTTGCATGAATAATTTCTAATGTGACAAAGACGAAGAGGAGGAGAGGTGTCCTGTTGTGCTTTGGGACACGGGAAGGCTAGATTACCCGTGTGCCAGGGGAATCTAATGCAATTACGAGTGTTTGCTTACACCATGTGTCCTCTTCCGTCTGCGCAACAGCGTCAGGACTGCGCCCGCCGCCATCCTCCCGTTCAGCTTTCTTGTTTGTTTTCAGTATTTACACCACCACCAAAGGCAACCCACCCCCACACCCCCCTTCTCATTTACCGCTGCTTTCAATATCACTAATTAAAGTAAACCAATAAGACTGGGGGAGGGCAGAAAATAAGACGTGTTTGCAGACCAGATTGAACTCTACCAGTAGCTCAGAAGTCAAAAGAGACATTGTGAGAGGGCTGTTGTGGGTGGGGGTTGGGGGGTGGAGGGGTGCATGTGTAGCTGGGAAAATATACATTATTTATAATGCAAGAAAGAGGGGCCACATGGGGAGAGAGCAGGTTTATTTAAAAGATTAGGGAGGCCTGCTTATTAGCTTTAGCTCTCAGTCCTTATTAGAATAGTATCTAGATAGATAGATAGATAGATAGATAGATAGATAGATAGATAGATAGATAGATAGATAGATAGATAGATAGATAGATAGATAGATAGATAGATAGATTTCCCCACACCCTGGGAATGACATTTAGTTTTTGTATATTTAGAAAAGAGGATAATTTAAAGATAATCTGCCTATGTTCCTGTTGTTCTTTGGGATTTACGTAATATATGCAAACACAAAACGCACAGAGACTCCTGCTAAATTGAGGGGTGACAGATAATTTTAGGTAAAAGGAAGGGAGGCGGGCGGCTGGCAGAGAACTGTTGGTTCTCTCAGTGTGAGGCTGTAAGAACAAAGTCCAAGTCCAACTGTCATTGCTGAGGATTACATATTTGATATGTAATCCATCGCTAAAGTTTAAGTATGTGTGTTTTGCTGGCAGTAAAGTTGACCTTGTATAAACCCTGTGTAAAACTAACTTCCCAAAGGCATTCATGATGTTCACTAAGATATGTCATATATTGGTCTTATGGAGCAAATATTTAGACAAGTTAATAAAATACTATACTCAGTTCTAAATGATCAACCTTAACTTAAATTGGCTATATCGTTAAATGTGTAAAAACGTATTGGCATATTTGAGCACAATTTTAATGAGAAACGTAAAATAAAACGAGCTGATTTTTCCCAAAACTAATGATTTAAAATAAAATGGCTTTGTTACGAAGTCTACCAAAGATTGACAGCAGAAGTGAAGGGAGTGTAATCTTAATGTGAATCTTAATGTTAGCATGCTTTACCCATCCCAATATCATTTTGTTTGTTTGATCATTGTCCTGTTGGAACACCAAAGTGTGTCCAAGTTTCAACTCTTAAGCAGTTGAGTTAAGTTAATGGGGAACTATGGCTCAATGGGAAGATCAGTCATCTTGCAATAAGAAAGTTATGGGTTTGATTCCGGTTTCCGCCTGTCAAATGTTAATGTGACCCAGGGCAAGGCACTTAACCTGAAGTTGCCTGTCGGTGAATGAATGTGTGTGGATGTGAGTGTGACTGGGTGACTGTGGCTTTAGTGTAAAGGGCTTTGGGAGGTCAGCATGACTAGAAAAGCATTGTATAAATTCAGTCAATTTACCATATAAAGAACTTGGAAGTTGTCCTCCTGCATTATTTCAATCATCATGTGCAAAAGACCACGCAACAACATCACGTCACAACCATGCTTGACAGTTTGTGCTTGAAAGTCTCACCTTGACTCCTCCAAACATACTTAAGTCATTCTGGTCAGACAGATAAATCTTCGTCTCTTCATATAATAAAGAGACGAAGATCATATAAAGTTTCTGCAGAAGGCATTTGGTTTATCCATGTGAGTGGTGGGATTTTTTTTCTCAGGATCATAACAATCTTCCTTTCTTCTTAATGTGATAGAGTGAAATTGTTGAAACTTTGATAGAATAACCCCAAACTTTGTTTAATGGTTAAGTCAGGCTTCTGGAAAGGCACAACCAATGTTTGCAATTTGCAGACTATCTGTAAAAGCGAGGTCCATCCCAGGACACCAGCCGTTTAAATTGAACTCTTTCTGCCAAAACGTCTGGTCAGCAAGGGTTGTGCCAGAAGCTTGTTGATATATATAAAAAGTGTGGCTGTGGTGAAACATGCTGACGGACTTTTAACCGAATATTTGTGGGCATGCATTGCTATATAGTTGAAACCAGATATTTACATACACATAACATTTTTTTCTCAGTGTTGTGACATTAAATTAGACTAAACATATTCCTTGATTGAGTTCAGGTAGAATTGGCAAAATGATTTCTACTTCCTCAATGTCAGAATACCATATTTAAGTTATGTGACTTGGGTTGAAACAGGGTCAGGTTTGTAGGTCATCTAGCTTATTCACACCTTTTCAGCTCTACCTACATTTTTACTCTGTCACTGAGATCAGGGCTTTGTGATGTCTACTCCAAAACACTGACTTTCTTGGCCTTGAGACACTTTGTAGCTAATCTGGCAGTCTGTTTAGGGACATTGCCCATTTGGAAGACACAATTTACACCTAAGCTTTTAACTTCCTGTGTCATGTTGTGGTTTTGGATCGGACCAAAGTGCAGATAAGAGCTCGGCAGGATCATCTTTATAATTCATAGGTTTATTTATGAAGTCAAGACGTAGCAAAAACACTGCAGGAACGAACCCGAGTCCAAATACAAAAAACTTACAAAACCACTGCAGGTACTCCAAGGCAAAGCGTAGCATAAGATTTCCAAGCCAAAACAAAGCATAATCATGGTCGAGAACGAGGAGTGACGAACACATGAGGAACCAGCAACGAACAATGAGTCTAAACCAACTAATATACTGGGAAAGACAAAGGCAGGAAATCAAGGGAACTGAGAACAGGTGCGACGAGGAGGCAGGGAAGCAGGAGGAACAGGTGAAACAAATACAAAGGCTGAGGAAGAGAGAAAAGACTAATAAACAATAAACAGAAAAACACAGACCAAGCAAGATAATAAACCAGAGGAAGAAATAAAGAACTAGAATAACTATGAACTAAAGTAAACAGAGAAACTAGAGGGAAACATAGAAACAATAACCATAACCTAAGAATAAACAAAGAGCCCATAAGAAGAATCTAAATGACAAAATAAACAAAACAAACGTAAACAATAACTAAAGCTGACCTAACTAGAACTAAACCTAAGGGACTAAACTAGGAGAGGGAACAAAATGCCTAACATAAATAAACACAGATAATCCAAGGGAGATACAGAACTATAATAATGACAGATATAAAGAAACTATTCTAAGTGAAACAACTAAGCAAAGAGTAAACAACAAAGCCACAAACAAAGTCCAAAAAATGTCACACTATGACATCCTGGGTGTTTTCTGCATAATAATCTTTCCTCAAGGTGTCATCTATTTTGTGAAGGGTACCAGTTCCTACAGGAGGAACTGGTAGAAGTCTGCCACTCCTGTACTTTATGTTTCAGGCTTGAAAACTCAATCCCTTTTTCCTTCAAATGTAACTGTTATGACCAAACACCTTAGTTTCTTCAGACCACAGGACAGGTCTCCAAAATTAATGTCTTTGTCTCTGAGCTCTGCAAACTGTAATCTGGCTTCTTATGTTGCTTTCGGAGAAATGACTTCTTCCTTGCTGAGTGGCCTTTCTGCCCATGTTGGTACAGAACTTGTTTCATTGTTGATTAAGACACACAGTTAAACACCATTTTTACAAGGTCATTCACTTTTGTTCTGGGGTTGATACAGACATTGTGCACTAAAGCACTTCCATCTCTGGTACACAGAACCTGTGTCCTTCCTAAGAAGTATGATGGGTAGACATTCCCATGCCATTAATGTTTGCATATAATAGGTTGAAGAGATGAACACTGAACATTCAGCCAGCTGGAAACTGGACCCAAGGATCAACCAGTCTTGTGGAAGTCTACAGTTCTCTTCCTGATATCTTGACTGATTCAACTTTTATTTAACTTTTTCTATGATGTCACACAAGGAAGGTGCCCAAAATGTTTGACCTGAACTGTACAGTTTAAAATAAATGCAACCAACCAACAATAAAATATATAAAAACATCTGGCTTTGAAGAAAGTTTTAAAAAATTCTGTCTCAGTATTCTGGCATTTGGTAAACAGAAATACATTTTAATCCTAGCTGAGGATTAACTGAGGATCAGACTAAACAGGAAAAGTTTATTCTGATTTAGTGTTGGAAAAAGAGAAAACTAAGTTCTATGTCTTTCTGTGGTTTGTATGTATTTGAGCCTGTTTGTTTATTTTGACCAGATGTGGACAAGAGTAAATCCAAAATGAAATTCAAACTTCTTGATTGTAAATATCGTTGAAATTGTTTGTTGTACAATCATTCCACACTGAAGAAACATCTGAATGTATCTTTAAAGGCCAAATATAATATGATGTTGTTGCTCATGGTGAGTGTATGTGAACCTTTCAGTGGAACTGTGTCAGAAAGCACGGAGAACTATTAATCAAGATCATTACTAAAAGTTTAAATTCGGTTTAAAATGATCTTCAGGTTTGAGTGTGTTGATGGCATGCTATGCAACCTTCAAAAAGGGATTAAAAAAGATTCACTGAATCATTTTTAGCTTTTGGTGCTGGAACTACAGCAACCTAAATTCAGTTTCACAACCTCGAGTCTCTCTGCCCATTTATTATTGAGACTGCAGTCCTTTGGAATGAGTAATGGACCGAGGCACCTATAATGGATCATTTCAGATTTTCTTTACTGTTCACCACAATTACTACCCAAAGAAAAGTGTTCAGTCAGCTGTGTTCAGTTTGGAGTGTGTTTTTTGGGGATCGTCCCAATCCTTTTGTGGCCAGGCAGTGAGCCAAGGAACATTGATTTGGAAGCCTCATCTTTGGAAAACAGTGAGTTATTGTGAGCAGAGGGAGAAAAACAGAATGATTTACTTTATGGTGGCTGTCTAACAAGGTAGCTACGACTCACCACACACTCATTTTGATGTTACTTGCCTTACCGCAACCTTGAAACTCTTTTGAAGCAACAATGATCTGGGATGCATCGGGGAGACAGAAATGTAGCAAAAATAACCTGCTGAACAACTAAGGAGAGATCTTTGGCAGTGCAAAACAGGTAGTGAATTGAAGCCCAGAACCTATTCCTGTTCTACAGAAGTTAAAATTAATGTAGAAATGTCAATTATTATAACATTAGTAAAAGAGTCATTCTTTTCAGATAAACATGTCAAAAGTGTCATGTGCGTTTGTTTAAAGCCCATTATACTCTGACACCCCCAAATAAAACCCAGTGCAAGCAACTGCCGTCATTGTTCACACAGTCAATAAATGGATAACACATGGAATTTAATCTCAATATTAACGCAGCTGTTCTGTTTCTAGCCTCTGAAGTTTGTTAGAGAACATTAGAGAGAAACAGCACCATGAAGACCAAGGAACACAGGGAGAAAGTTCTGGTTCAGTTTAATTCTGTTTAAAGCAGGGTTAGGTTCTGCAATAACATCCAAGCTTTGAACATCTCACAGAGCTCTGTTGAATCCATCATCTGAACATGGAGGAGGATGGGCCAACTGCAGACCTACCAAGACATGAACATCTAGCTAACCTGAAAGGGCAGCATTAATCAGAGAAGCAGCCAATGGTGACTCTGGAGGAGCTGCAGAGATCCACAGTTCTGGTGGGAAAATCTGTCATCATGATAACTATTTGCCGTGCACCTAATACATAAATGTGGCCTTTATGGTAAAGTGAACCAATAAGAAGTCCTATTTGAACCCATGCAGGGTACACGTCATGAAAGAATAGGCCCTGGTCAGAGGAGACTAAACTGTTACCTTTCGGACCCAATTACAAGTGCCATCTGTGGCACTTGTAATTGGGTCCGAAAGGTAACAAACATTGCAAACCCGAACCGTTCCGTCCTCATGGTGAAACAGGTGATGGCAGCATCATGCTGTGGGGATGCTTTTCTTCAGCAGCAACAGGGAAGCTGTTTAAAGTTGATGGGAAGCTGGAAGGAGCTAAATCCAGAACAGTCTTGGAAGAAAAGCTGAGGGAGGCTGCAGTAGACTTGAGACTGGATCCAGAACTAAATGTAAATGAAAATCTGTGGCAAGAGTAAAAAACGCCTGTCCACACCCTGTCTGACTGAGCTTGAGCTGTTTTGTAAGAAAAATGGGCAAAAAATTACATTGTCTAGATGGACAGAAATGGTAGAGAAATGCCCGGAAAGAGTGTTAGTCTATAACTTAATGGTCTAAAAAAATACTTAGAAGTTTGTCAAACTGACCTGACAAAATTTGCAAAAAGTAATTTTGTATTTGAAAAAAACAACAGTTGTATACATTCTCAGGAATGATCTCAGACTTATGGGACAGTAGGACGGGAAAATTGAGCAGATCTCAAGGGAAACTAAATCTCCCAGAATTTTCCTCGTGTGTGTGCCGTTTTCAGGGATTTGGGAAAAGCCAACAAGTGTCTGAGAAAAATCTCTCTCCCTGCCTTCAACACAACCGTACTAAAGATGCTTTATTGACTCAAAGATGACACACAAAGGTAAATAAATGCACAAAGTTGCTAAAGGGATTGGGATGTGACATTTATATCCAAGCCTGTCACAGAAAAACCCATGCAAGTCCCACAGGTGGTGATTATAGATGTATTTCAAGACAAACAAGGCAAGTTTACTGCAAGTGAGCGCGTCACAACATTATAATCTGATTCTGCATTCCTGTTGTGTAAAAGCCAGGATAATTGCTTTGAAAATGTTTTAGGTATGCTTTTTTTATACAGGACATTTTGGTACCAAATTATGTAAGGTTGACTCAAAAAACCTAAAATAAGTCACATGACTTCTTCACATGCCTGCTGCTGATGAGCCATTTGACCAGTGTGGGAGAGACAAAACAAGGGAGTGTCATGATAGCACCTTCCAGCTAATCTCTCAATTACTACCTTACTGCTACTGTCAGACAAAAGACAACAAAAGCTTAGAGCTGTCACGCATGAATCCCTCCTTATGAGTGTGTGTTTGTCTGTCTCTGCTCTGATAGCTATGTGTGGTCTACCTAATCCTGCTCTTTGTTGTCTATTTCTGTTGCAATTCATCTAGAAAATGCAGTAATGACTGACAGGTTGCAAAACATGAAACATGATCTTGCATGTCTCATTGAGAAAAGCATAATACAGTAGTTATTTAGGTTAGAGGTTATGAATTACCAAAGGAGGAATGTTCATCTTTCAGCTGAAGGAGAAAACTGTGAGAAATGTTTAGCTTTTAAATAAATGCAGTCAGCAGGACTTCTTATTATCTTTGTTCCTGCAGTGTGCTAAAGCTTAAGCTAAAACAGTTGTCCCTCTGAAGAACTAAGTTAGTTCACTGTTTTGCCATTTTCAAATGAAGTTAAGGATATTCCACTGAAACATAAGCTGTAGTAAAGCTGTGTCAAAGAAGGACCAGGGATGTCCCAGCCATGGCCTGGCATTAGGGGTATAATGGCCAGGATTTACAGCTAAAACAGAGGCTTCACGCTGGCAGCTTCTGGTGACTTAAGTGGGCTCTCTTCCATAGCCTTTGGGTCACAAACTACATCAATGCTTAGGTCTATATGACTTTCACATGTAGTTTCTCCTCGGCTTATTTCACATAAATGTAAACATAATCATTTATTTCCCAAATTAATGTAACATTGACCACATTTATTGCAGTTTTGCCAACAGGTCAGTGGTATTCAGCCTTTCTGTGTTTCAGCAGACTCTTATTTGAAAAAATACTGTAAATATTTTGTGCAAAACAATATTTCTTTGATCCATTTCCCAAAATAAAGCCTCAGCTTTCAACTGTTCTGAATGCAAAACATCAGAACCAGCCAAAGAGTGCAGGAGGACCTAAACAGAATTTTATTTGGGGCACCTCTTTTATTTAAGTCCAAACCCAACAGCTCTATTTGCCATTTAACGCCCCTAGTTTCATCGTTTACTAGTAAATAAGATAATAAGTTAAATCAACCATAACACTGAGTCCATTTGGATTCAAGGAACCACACAAAATTGCCAGTTATTATATGCCAGGTTAATTTTCCTGTTGCATAGTTGATCTTATATTTTTTATTTATTGCTTTACAAAACATTCATGTGACCTACTCATAAAAATAAATACATTTTACTAATTAGATCCTAGCTGAAACGTAAACGCTGAGCCAACATCTCATAAAGCTTCTCAAATATAAATTTGTTATTCATTGCGAAGTTTTTTGTTGTATTTCTGCTGCAGAGAAACCATGTTTGAATGAAATTACATGTAGAACTAAGTTGAATCAGAATGACACTACATGCCGTTTATAAAGCAGGTTAACAGCTACTAAACGCTGTGAAAATATTCATATAGTTAAGCGCAAAATGATTCATAACCCTGGGAGTAGCGGTCCAATCTGAGTCCACACTTTAATCTGATAGAGAATCGTGTAGGAAGATAAATATTAGGGTAATGGGAAGGAGGTCTTTCGACCTCAAAGACTTGAAACTCATCAACAAAGACAAACTGTCAAATTGTTTCTGCTTTTGTATTATTTTATTTTCATCTAAAGGGTATCTGTCTCAATTCCTACAAGAAGCAAACTTTTTGGTAGAATGAGAATTTTAAACCTGAAACTGCATGAATAATTTTGATCTCTTTTTACATTCATCTTTTATACTGATTATTCCGTTGTGGATCACAGAGGAGCTAGTGACCAATTAACCTAACAGATATGTTTTTGGACTGTGGGAGGAAGCCAGAGTACCCGGTGAGAACCCACGCCGGCCGGGAGTTGAACCCAGGACCTTTTTGCTGCAAGATAACGGTGCTACCAGCTGTGCCACATTTCAGCCGGCTCTTCTTACAATTTATCACAATTCAACCACAAACCTGAATGTATTTCCTTTTATGTGATAGACCTATCCAACAGGGTGCAGAAAGAAAATGATGCATGTCTCTTTTACAAGTGAAAACATGAAGCTGTTGTTAAAAGAACTCCAGTTTTATGTTTACAATAAGCCCAATGCAGAAGATGCAGCAAAGATGTGGGGAAAAGTGTTTTGGTCAGAGGAGACCAAAATTTGACTTTCTGGCCTATATCCAAAACGCTGTTTGCTGTAAAACTAACCCTGAAACATCACCCTGTGAGACACTGCGATGGCAGCATCATGCTGAAGACAATGAAGCTCTTCAGAGTTGACGAGAAGATGGATGGAGCTAAATCCAAGTCGATCCTGGAAGAAAACCTGTTAGAGGCTGCAGAACACTTGATACTGGGGTGGAGGTTCACCTTCCAGCAGGACAACAGCCAGAGATACAAGATCAAAGCAGATTAATGTGTTAGAATGCCCTAATCAAAGTCCAGATCTAAATCTTGAGTCATTGTTCACATGTTCTCCATCTGATCTCACTGAGCTTGAGCTAATTTGGAAAGAATGGCAAAAAGTCTCTAGATGGACAAAACTGGTAGAAACATACCTAAAAACATTTGAAGCTGCAACTGCAGTGAAAGGTGGCCCTAAAAACCGTTGACTTAAGAGGCTGAATACATATGCAAGACTTATGCAGAGCACACTTTTCAGATTTCCTTACTAAACATATCTTTTTTCCCACTTCATAATTCTGCTCTACTTTGTGTAAAACTTGTGTAAAATATTTGCTAGTGTAGATATATACTGTATAAATAATAAAATCTAGCAATAAATCACACTGAATGTAATTTTTGCGGCATCGCTCTCAACAGTGGGAAGCATGAGCTAGTATAAATTATTGCCTATCTAATTTTACATTTTCCTACTATTGGCTTTTAGTTTTCCTATTTTTGAAAGTGAGCTGACAGGAAAAAAGGGGGGAAGGCAGGGAGAAATGCAACAAAGGTCAATGGGTTGGGTCGCGTTCCTACCACTGCACCACCGTCGTGTCCACCTATCTAGTTTTAAAGATAGAATCATATCTAATATACTGTCATAACACACTCACACAAGCATAACGATTTATTAAATAAAATGTCTTTGATGAAATCTAGACATTGTGAAATACAAGGCAACACTTTTGACCTTTTTCTTCCAAACATGCCTTTATTTAAGTGATGGCATTTACCCAATCTAACACTGTCACTGTAAAATATTCTTCTTCGAGTCTTTTTGCCAAAGAAAAATAAAGTGTAGAAATAAGCAAACGGGACTTTTTAAATGTCAAGCTTTTCCTGTTACTATTTCATTCTGTGACAGTTTCCCATTTCCTAGGATATAAGCTGCACAAACCTAATATGAAACATGACAATAAAACATAATTAAAGCCATGCAACAATGTGGCTGTAATCCAGATCGTGTGTCCTCCCTGGATCAAATGCAAAATGCTGGGACAATTCAGATACAGGGATCAAAAAGCAAAAAAACGTAGGAGACTCATGGTCTTCCCTTCGGATATTTTTTCCATAGATTAGTCACGTTGACGCGAGAAGGCCGAATAAATCTGCGAGCATGTCCGACATTTACAGATGATGTTTCCCAGTTGCACGAACACCTGTCAAGCCTTGTTCCACTCTTCCTTTTGATCTCCTCGTCTTCCTCTGCTGCTTCATTATGTCCATGTTGCTGCTTTCTATTTCTGAAAAGCTTGCTTTATTTTTGCAGTTTTAGGTAAAAGGAGGTTATCAAAGCAGCACAGTCTGTGATTAATGGCACAAGCAAGAGATCGAAGATGAAGAGAAGAAATTTACTTTCCATTAGAAAGGTTTGGAAAATCAGATTAGCTGCCAAGTGCATTCATTTGATCTGAACAGGGCTTCACTTCTCTAAGGCATTCCTCAAACAACCTTATGTCTTCTGTCCTGACAGCCCAAAACTGTTTTTCTAACTGCTCTTGGCGAGTACAGTTTAAATCAATATATATTATTACCAAGGACGAAATTTAGTAAGCCTGACCACATGAAGCAGACGGCTTCACGGCTTAGGACAGATTCTGCCTTTTGGTTCCTGCATCTTTTTACCCAGCTTCCTATGGAAAATGGTGTGAAGCACAATCAGGGTCACTGTAGCTGCCAGGTATGACAGATGTATAGAGAATATGCCCTGATGCTGCTGCAGATGCTGTATAAATAGGAATTAGATCTTGTGTTACTTTACATATGAGCCATGAGTGCTTGGTGTTTGCATCAAGACTTAAAAACACATGGGAAAAATTATCAGATAAAATAAAAAAGCTTTGCTCATGGAAATGTATTTTTCTTGAAAGTAAGATGATTATTTTAGGCACAAACATTCAAGGTTTTGCATAATATAATACTGCCACCTAGTGGTAACCTGCTGCACTTTCAAATCTGGAAAAAAAAACCCTCACCTAGCATTTTTTATTATAAGTTGCAGAAATATAAGCAGGAATTTTTCATCATGGAATAATGGGAATTCTTTATGAAGGAGTCAGTTCTGGTTTATCCTTCTCTCAAGAGTCTTCCAGACTGATGACTGTACGGATACTAAAGGGAAAAAAACAAGAACATTGATGAAGATAACCCAACCTTTCCTTCTGTAGAATAAAAACACAAAACTGCAGTTAAACAATTAATCACTTGGTGGAGTAAAAGAAAAAAAAAATTAATAAATGAGTCTTTTAATGGATTCAGCTTTTTGAAAATTGGTGAGTTTCAGAAAAGAAATGAACACCAGACTAAACAGAAAGTAACATATTGTGAAGCGTTGTCAGTGCTTTTACAAATACCTAAAGGATGAGGCCAAACTAAACTGCTTCCTACCTTTGACCATTTGTCAGAAGTTCAAACGCGGCATTGATCTGACCCAGTGAGAGGTTGTGAGTGATGAACTCATCCAGCTTCAGTTTCTTCTGCATGTATTTCTCCACCAGTTTAGGCACGTCCTTCACACTCTTCCAGCCTTCAGAACACAATAAGATGAAATTTACACAGTTGGATTCAGCCCAACACACTCTGGAACCAGCAAATGAAGTCCAGTGCTTCTAACTGGCCTTCAGACGTCATCTAATTATCAAACAGACTCCACCTGTGTGAAATTCCATCTCAGTATCAATCCATCTGTTTTCTGAAGACCTCAGAGGTTTGTTAGAGAATATTATTGAGCAAACTAAAAGTTTTAATAATTGCTTGGTATGGTAATCTGTCTCTGATCAATAAAATCAGACTTGGTATCCTGGTTAAAGTTGCTAGTAACATTTCAGGGAAGACTCAGGTCCAGCTTATGGACTTTTACACCAGGCAGCCACTGAGGAAAGCTACCACTGTCATGTTATGTTCAGACCATTCTCTGCTGCTACCTTCAGCTAGTCGGTATAAGGTGCTGCTATTGTAATGCTAAGGGATGCACCAATTGCAGTTTTCTGGCCAATAACAGATCATTAAAAAGCCTGACCTGCCGATTCCGATTTTTGGGTGATACCAGTTTTTTGCATATGTGATCATGTGTTAGGCTGAAAACTAACACGGCTGTCTTCTTCCATCAGAGCTGATGGAAGAAGCTATATTTTGGACAATCCTGGAAGAAAACCTGTTAGAGGCTGCAGAAGATTGGAGGCTGAGATGGAGGTTGACCTTCCAGCACGACAACCACCTTGAACACACAGCCAGAGATGCAACGGAACGGTTCAGATCAACACAATAACCAAACACTAGATACATATCAGGGACTGTTATTGGTTGACGCAGTCCAGTTTACTGATTAATCGGTGACAGTCAAAAGCTAAATATCAGCAGGTGTATCTATAAGTTCTTGATCTTTAATATTTATTTATTAAACTAATATTATTTCAATTTGTGATGAAAACACATAACTAGATGAACCTAAAATAAGGCTGGATCGTTTTGAACTGACCTCCAAAATAAGTTCCCTTCAAGGTGCGCCCCATCAGGATCTTTATAATCTGGACGCTCATTGTGTCTGCCTCGGTCCACCCAGCAATGACACATGTGCCACAACCCTCTCTGGTGGACTCCAACGCAGCACTCTAGGGACAGCATGATGTTTCAGTTGAGCCAGTTTTTATAAACTATATTGACAATTAAACATTAAACAAAGAAATGACATCCACCATTATAGATGGACGGCCAACACACTCCAGAGCATAGTCCACCCCACCGTTGGTCATCTCCACCAGAACCTCTTGGATGGGCTTGTTGTAATCTTTTGGGTTGATACAATCAGTGGCTCCAAATTGTTTGGCTTTCTCAAATTTCTCAGGGTTGATGTCGACCCCAATGATCCTTTTGGCCATGACTGCCTTGCAGCCCATGACGGCAGCCAGTCCCACCGCTCCAAGCCCAAACACAGCACAAGTGGAATCTTTCTCAACCTGAATGAACAGACAAAGATGGAATAAAAACTAATCGTGAAACTTTATTCTTTAAAAACAAAATTGTGTGAACAGTAATTCTGCATTGAGCTCTTTGAAACAGGAAAATTCTAAAACCTGTGGTGCATCTACTGCCATCTTGTGGAAGGATTTCATAATAATTAATTCAGTCAGTCAGTCATTTTCTACCGCTTCTTTCATAGTGGGTCGCTAGGAAGCTGGTGCCAATCTCCAGCAGTCTATGGGCGGTACAATGAATTGATTAATTAAGTTAATTGTTATTATTAAGTCTTAGCCTTTTTTTGCCAATTTCAAAAAGATATATCCCAAAAGGCAGAAGGGAAGGAAGGAACTTTAGAAAATGGGATCAGGAATGAAGTCTGGGAATACAAAGTGTTAATTTTCCATACTCTATTCTCTTTTTCCAGATGCATCCAGAGCTGGAAAACACCCGAAAGACGTTTCCAGACTCTGAGGAACCCTGATCAGAGTTGGTCATCTGGCTGGTTTAGGTCCTCTCACCTTGCCTGTTTGGACAGCTGCACCATAACCGGTGGAGACGCCGCAGCCCAGCAAGCAGACTTTGTCCAGGGGAGCACTGGGTTCTATCTTTGCAAGAGAGGTGTCAGGAACCACCGTGTACTGACAGAAGGAGCTGACACCAAGGAACTGGTAGACCTGCTGACCCCTGCAAGATATTCTGCTTGTGCCATCAGCCAAAACACCTGCTTGTGTGTTTTCCCTAAGAGACATCATGATCAGAGTGTAATTAAAATCTGTTAAGGCAGCACAATGAATGTGGTTGGCAGTGTGGGGATGTGTGACTGGGAAATCACCAGTTCTTCTTGCAGATGTTTGTTTTGGAACTTTTACACTGGGCACACTCGTGACAAAATGGCAGAAAAAGAGGAATGACTTTATCTCCTAAGGACAAAACAAAAGTAAAATATGTTTGGGCAAGTGCATTAAAAGAGGCAACATGGAGAAAAAGAAGAAGTGAAACACAATCACTATACATACACACACACACACACACACACACACACAGTACAGACCAAAAGTTTGGACACACCTTCTCATTCAAAGAGAATCTTTATTTTCATGACTATGAATATTGTAGCTTCACACTGAAGGCATCAAAACTATGAATTAACACATGTGGAATTATATACTGAACAAAAAAGTGTGAAAAAACTGAAAATATGTCTTATATTCTAGGTTCTTCAAAGTAGCCACCTTTTGCTTTGATTACTGCTACACACTCTTGGCATTCTGTTGATGAGCTTCAAGAGGTAGTCACCTGAAATGGTTTTCACTTCACAGGGTGCCCTGTCAGGTTTAATAAGTGGGATTTTCAAGCCTTATAAATGGGGTTGGGACCATCAGTTGTGTTGTGCAGGAGGTGGATACAGTACACAGCTGATAGTCCTACTGAATAGACAGTTAGAATTTGTATTATGGCAAGAAAAAAGCAGCTAAGTAAAGAAAAACGAGTGGCCATGATTACTTTAAGAAATGAAGGTCAGTCAGTCCGAACAATTGGGAAAACTTTGAAAGTGTCCCCAAGTGCAGTCGCAAAAACCATCAAGCGCTACAAAGAAACTGGCTCACATGAGGACCGCCCCAGGAAAGGAAGACCAAGAGTCACCTCTGCTGCGGACGATAAGCTCATCCGAGTCACCAGCCTCAGAAATCACAGGTTAACAGCAGCTCAGATTTTCCTCTCCACTGTTGCTACATGCATGCTCAGTATGAGGGATTGCTGCAAAGTCTACGCCAGTGACTGTCCACTGTCTCTACATGCTCATCCAGGAGGAGTGAATGCTGCAAGTCACTGACTGGATGCAATCTGTTGGGTTTCCTTAGATAGAAAAACTTTTTATCCAATTTGAATAAATAACTGAATCTGACTGAACTGTTCAATGATTAGGATTAATTGGAATGTATGTACCTGACTTTTGTGAAGTGCCTTGAGACGACATGTGTTGTGAATTGGCGCTATATAAATAAACTGAATTGAATTGAATTAGAGAACAGGTCAACGCCACACAGAGTTCTAGCAGCAGACACATCTCTAGAACAGCTGTTAAGAGGAGACTGTGTGAATCAGGCCTTCATGGTAAAATAGCTGCTAGGAAACCACTGCTGAGGACAGGCAACAAGCAGAAGAGACTTGTTTGGGCTAAAGAACACAAGGAATGGACATTAGACCAGTGGAAATCTGTGCTTTGGTCTAATGAGTCCAAGTTTGAGATCTTTGGTTCCAACCACCGTGTCTTTGTGCGGCGCAGAAGAGGTGAACGGATGGACTCTACATGCCTGGTTCCCACCGTGAAGCATGGAGAAGGAGGTGTGATGGTGTGGGGGTGCTTTGCTGGTGACACTGTTGGGGATTTATGCAAAATTGAAGGCATACTGAACCAGCATGGCTACCACAGCATCTTGCAGCGGCATGCTATTCCATCCGGTTTGCGTTTGGTTGGACCATCATTTATTTTTCAACAGGACAATGACCCCAAACACACCTCCAGGCTGTGTAAGGGCTATTTGACCAAGAAGGAGAGTGATGGGTGCTGCGCCAGATGACCTGGTCTCCACAGTCACTGGACCTGAACCCAATCGAGATGGTTTGGGGTGAGCTGGACCGCAGAGTGAAGGCAAAAGGGCCAACAAGTGCTAAGCATCTCTGGGAACTCTTTCAAGACTGTTGGAAAACCATTTCAGGTGACTACCTCTTGAAGCTCATCAACAGAATGCCAAGAGTGTGCAGAGCAGTAATCAAAGCAAAAGGTGGCTACTTTGAGGAACCTAGAATATAAGACATATTTTCAGTTGTTTCACACTTTTTTGTTCAGTATATAATTCCACGTGTTAATTCATAGTTTTGATGTATTCAGTGTGAAGCTACAATATTCATAGTCATGAAAATAAAGAAAACTCTTTGACTGAGAAGGGCTTTACTGTAAAAATTACCCGGTGCAAACTGGGTTACTTGTGGGCCCACACTCTCCACGATGCCTGCCGCTTCATGGCCGAGAACTAAAGGGAACGGTCTGAGTTTCATCGCTGTTCCAGCCTCATACAGGTATTTCCAGTCTGTGTGGCACACGCCTGTTGCAACGACCTTTGCAAAACAACGCTGCACAGACTTAGACTACAGTTTCAGGAAGTGTAAGCTGATGATTTGCACACCAGCAGTTATGAAGCTGCGGCAGAGGATGTCACATGTCTTATCTTTGTGACATGCTGTTGTATCATTTGACATCATCTTTAAAATGGACATACTTCAAAGCACAAAAACCTCTGAAACTGCAACAGAAACAAATTAAAATATGTATGTGCAGACAACCTTGATCCGAACTTCATGAGCCTTAGGCGGGGCAACATCCACTTCTTCGATTGAAAGAGGCTTCCTGGGCTCCCAAGCAACAGCTGCTTTGCATTTGATAACCTGAAAAAATGAAAGTTGGCATCCTGAACTTCAGTTGTGAATGTCTCTGAGATGGACTGTTTGTAAATAATCTTTGCAATGAATAAAGAGTATAGCTCGAATGACTGGATGAGGTACAACAAGCAGCTGATGAAAATGAAGTTAATATCAGACATGGCATTTGAGTAAATGCCTGTTTCACAGTTTTTATACCTCTAGAAAACAGCTGATCAGCTCTAGTTTTAAATCTAACTTGCCTGGATTAGTCAATGCTGAACAAATTTTTTTTCTGAGATATGTAAGACATTTATTATATTGGCACAAGTACAAACAAAACCCCTCAAATTAGGCGGAATTCAGAAAATATTATGTTTAAAGACAGCAAACATAGGCTGAATACTTCTAATCTGCAGCTATATTGTTTAAAATACAGTTTTATTACCCATGAATATTCTATTCTCTTTGTGATAGTTCAAAAATGAAACAATACTAAACCATCTTTGCCACTTTGTACCATATAAGATCAGGTGCAACTACAAAAGAAGAAGTCAAACAAAGACTGCAAGACTCCAACCTGCAGATAGATTGTTTTCATTCGGGTACAGATCTGTAATGTGCTCTATTTCTTATCATTCAAAAATATCCACATTTTAGGGCAGTTTTATAACTTTGCACCACATGAGATCATGTGCAAATCAAAAACCAAATTCTTTTAAAACGTCTAGCATAGATTATACTATTCTTATTTTATTTCCTATGAAAGTCTTAGATCTGACAAGTGAAAAACGGACTCTATAATTTTACGGTAGTAATTATAATAAATATGTTTTCTAATTATAAAAGTTAAATAATTTAAGATTTTCAATTGATGTTTAAAGATCACAGGTCTCACTTAACATATGTTTGCATTTTGATTTCATTTTTTTCATTAGACAAAGATAAGGTCGCGAATCGGAAGCAAACTTCATCTATCTATTTATTAGATAACAGAAAGACAACATTGAATTAAATTAATTATTTTCTTACCTGTCCTGCTGTTGCCATTATTTGCTGACGAGTCAACCTGGACCTGAACGAAGAATATGAAACACTGTTGAACCTAACAGTTACACTGACCGTGTACCGCTGCTTGATTCAGCGTCAACACTGTGACAAAACGACGGTGTTTGCGCCTTTAAAGGATTACGCTTTTGACGTTAACGACACCACTTTACGACGCCATTTCCTATGTTTACGGCAGTCTGTGATCACACGTGTTATTGCATGGAGATTGGAGTCGGTTGGGCGCGCGGCTAGCCGTTCAAGTAAGTAAGTTATTAAATGTGTTTCGGACGTTTATTTTTTATACCTTAAGTGATGCTTTAAGGTAGATATCGTTGTTTATGTTGTTCTGTGAATGAACATAATGCGGCTAACTAGTTAGCAGGAGCTCATGTGGCACCGCTGGTGTTAGCTCATTGAGATGTGTGTGTTTAAAAGGGTCACTGTTCTCGTGTCTTTTTACTGCAGACCTTTTGGGGAAAATGTCGTTCAGAGGTGGAAGTGGACGTGGGGGAGGTTTTAACAGAGGTGGAGGATTTAACAGAGGTGGAGGTTTTAACCGAGGTGGAGGATACGGCCGAGGTGGTGGAAGAGGAGGTTACAGACAGCAAGACTTCGGCCCTCCGGAGCGTGTTGTTGGTAAGATCATCCAAACATCCATGTTAGCAGACTTTTGAAGGGAGCAAATAGAAAATCTTCCAGATTATGCAAACATTGTGTGTGTGTAGGTTTGACATTAAAACAGTTGCAACGTTTTAAAAGCTGAAATGATGGACTAATTCTGGTACCCGCTTTGACCACGGATAATTTAAAAGTAATTCTGTTTATTCTTCACATAGGCAGCTGTAAGGATGTGACTGTGACAAATAACTGGTGCAAACTTGAATCAGAAATGAATTATTTCATTCAATTCAAACTTTATTACGGAATGAAGTCCTTATATATATATATATATTTTATATATATATATATATATATATATATAGATATATATAATATATATTTTATATATAAGATATATAATTATATATAGATATATATATAGATAATATATATAGATATAGATAGATATATATAGATATAGATAGATATAGATAGATATATATATATATATACCAAAAAAAACACAATCACAACAAACGATTCATTCAATCAACAAATAAAGCCACACATAAGTTCACACAAGTTAGCTTGCAGCGTGTTTAATCCTACTGAGACAAACATCTCACTTGCACTGGTCCATCTCAGCCTCCTGAGAAGCACCAGTAAAGCGGCGTCATTTTAGGCCACCTGCAGCCTTTGCAAGCTTCCTTTTTTTATAATTGGACCAGAGATGGGCTGTGTAAAGAATGATTTAAACCACATTATTTTCACCTTATCTGTACAGGATCCAAACTTGCGTACTAGTGTATTTGCCTGAGCATATAACGTTCTACATTGTCTATTTATGTCTTCATCATCAGAGAAATCCTCTGTAAATATATGCCCAAGGTATTTTATTTGTTACATTTAACACTGTGTCTGACAAATACAAATCTCCTTAGTTCTACATATCATTACCATACTTTTCGCTGCATTGTATTGAAGGTCATACTCCAGGCCATAGCCTGAACAAATATTAAGCAACTGTTGCAGCCCTGCAGTGCTCGGACTGAAAACCACCAGGTCATCTGCATAAATCAAATGGTTTAAAACAAAATAGCCAGCTGTGCATCCAGGATTACAGGCCTTAACAGTTCATCCAGATACAAATTAAGAGGAATATGGGTTAATATCCCCCTGTCTGACCCCCTTGCCAACCATAAATGATGCAGACACACAGTTTCCCCATTTAACCAGCATCTTGCTGAGCATACCAATAAATTAAGATTCTTACAATAAAATTAGGGACACCTTTTTGAAATAACTTCATAAGCAGTTTTCCATGATCAAAGGCTTTGGAGGCATCCAAGAAGCACATAAAAACTGTCTTATATTTAGCAACTATTTCTTTAGGAGCATATATACGCATATCTGTACCCAGCTTAGCTTTAACGCCAAACTGACTATCTGAAGATGCCACAAGTTTTGAGATCTCTGCAAAATCTGTAGTGTATGAAATACTTGGTCTCCCCACTGTATAACTGCACTTTCCATTTCACTATTATGCACCTCTTTCTTTTGGTCTGTCATGTAAAATACATTGAGCTTTGTTGCTGTGATATTATCAAATTTGAATGATTTCAGGGGATATGAATTCTTCTGCAAGTTGCTGTATCTGTGATGCAGATGTCGGCTCACTCTGGTCTGTAGTTTAGGACTCAGTTGACATTTAGGTTTGTTTTATAATGAAAGCATAACTCTGACTGTGTGTCCAGTATGCCATCTTATCAGACTATTAAACGAAGCTGAAACTCACAGTTTTCCTTGTGAATTTGTCTCATTGTTTCTCGCCTCTGCAGCTGTGGGAGAATTCATGCATCCATGTGAAGATGACATTGTGTGCAAGTGTACCACCGAGGAAAACAAAGTTCCCTATTTCAATGCTCCGGTGTACTTGGAAAACAAGGAGCAGATTGGAAAAGTGGACGAGATATTCGGCCAACTCCGAGACTTTGTATCCTTTCTGTTGCCCTGATTTTGGGGTTGGAACCTTCTGAGTTTAATTAGTGTTGCATCCAGAATGTGTTTCTTTCTTTAACTACCTGCTGCAGTATTTTTCAGTAAAGCTCTCTGAAAATATGAAAGCATCTTCATTCAAGAAAATGCAGAAGGTAAAAAACATTTTGTGACACTGATTGTAGATGCTTCTGCAGGCTGAATTAATTCTGTGTACCTTCGGCTTCAGTTTTATATCGATCCAATGAAGCTGCTGCCACTGCAGAGATTCCTCCCCAGACCACCAGGAGAAAAGGGGCCGCCGAGAGGAGGAGGCAGAGGTGGAGGAAGGGGTGGTGGTCGTGGAGGTTAGTATAGTCTCTCACATTAAACCAGTCGAAAGAATGAAGCACTTGGAAGATTTCTTCCTGGTTTTGCTTGTAAGTTTTGGTTGTTTTGCAATTTAAAACGTTTTGCTTGCATATTCAGGATATATCTTCTAAGATTGTTTGTCTTGCTTTGTTCTATATCAGGCGGTTTTAGAGGCGGGAGGGGAGGAGGTGGACGTGGAGGAGGATTCGGAGGTGGACGTGGAGGAGGATTCGGAGGTGGTCGAGGTGGTGGAGGAGGCTTCAGAGGGAGAGGAGGAGGTGGACGTGGATTCAGAGGTCGGACCTTTTCTCTTTACAGGAAAATGATTTCCTTCCTCTGTCAGAATGTAGGTACAGTGGGGAGAACAAGTATTCGATACACTGTCGATTTAGCAGATTTTCCCACTTGCAAAGTCTTTAATTTTTTTCATAGGTTCTCTTCAACTGTGAGTGATGGAATCTAACACAAAAATCCAGAAAATTTTAAGTAATTAATTAGCATTTTATTGCATGACATCAGTATTTGATCACCTAACAACCAGTAAGAATCCCAGCTCTCACAGGCCTGTTAGTTCTTTAAGAAGGCCTCCTGTTCTCCACTCATTATCTGTATAAAAGACACTTGTCCACACACTCAAACAAACTCCAACCTCTCCACAATGACCAAGACCAGAGAGCTGTGTGAGGACTTCAGGGATAAAATATTAGACCTGCATAAGGCTGGGATGGCCTACAGGAAAATAGCCGAGCAGCTTGGTGAGAAGCCAACAACTATTGGCGCAATTGTAAGAAAATGGAAGAAGTTCAAGATGACGATCAATCTCCCTCAGTCTGGGGCTCCATGCAAGATCTCACCTCATGGGGCATCAATGATCATGAGGAAGTTGAGGGATCAGCGCAGAACTACACAGCAGGACCTAGTCAATGACCTGAAGAGAGCTGGGACCACAGTCTCAAAGAAGACCATCAGTAACACACTACGCTGCCAGGGATTGAAATCCTGCAGAGCACCCAAGGTCCCCTTGTTCAAGCCACCGCATGTCCAGGCCCGTCTGAAGCTTGCCGATGACCATTTGGATTATCCAGATGAGAAATGGGAGAAGGTCATGTTGTCTGGTGAGACAAAAATGGAGCTTTTTGGTCTAAATCCACTCACCGTGTTTGGAGGAAGAACAAGGATGAGGACAATCCCAAGAACACCATCCCTACCGTGAAGCACGGAGGTGGAAACATCATTCTTTGGAGATGCTTTCTGCCAAGGGGACAGGACGACTGCACCGTATTGAGGGGAGGATGAATGGGGTCATGTATCGGGAGATCTTAGCCAACAACCTCCTTCCCTCCGTAAGGACATTGAAGATGGGTCGTGGCTGGGTCTTCCAGCATGACAACGACTCGAAGCACACAGCCAGGGCAGCTAAGGAGTGACGTAGCTAGTCTCCAGACCTGAATCCAATGGAAAGTCTTTGGGGGGACCTGAAAGTCTGTGTTGCCCAGCGACAGACCAGAAACCTGAAGGATCTGGAGAATATCTGTATGGAGGCGTGGTCCAAAATCCCTGCTGCAGTGTGTGCAAACCTCGTCAAGAACCACAGGAAACGTCTGATATCTGGAATTTCAAACTATCAGTATTTGATACTGATGTATCAAATACTGATGTCATGCAATAAAATGCTAATTATTACTTAAAAATCACACAATGTGATGTTCTGGAAGTTTGTTAGATTTCATCACTCGCAGTTGAAGAGCATCTATGATAAGCATTAAAGACTTCTACATGCTTTGCAAGTGGGAAAACCTGAAAATCAGCAGTGTATCAAATACTTGTTCTCCCCACTGTAGGTGTTGTCACATGGTTTGTTCTGATGGTTTTCTGTTTTTTAGGTGGAAGATGAACACATTCTTCTGGCCTGGTGTGAAAATCTTATCGCCATCAAACCTCCAACTAGAAGGTTTCAATCTGTCAGATTTTGGAGCCAGAGACTCATCAGGACCCTGTCGGATGTGTTTTCTTCATTTATTGTTTGCATCACTAGGATCAGTGGTGGATTTTAAGTCATTTTTACCATTATTTAAAGGATTCATTGTCTGCTTGCTTCTGACATGAAGGGGACCTTTTTTGTTTGTTTTGGAACGTTTTTGAATCAGTTTGTATAAAAGGCATGCTAGTACTCTGTGCTGATTGGTTGAAAATACTTGACTGCAGTTTAAGATTCTTAAATGGTGACTTCTCTAAATGTGGAGAAAAAAGAACTTATTCAGCATTGGCTGAAAACATTTTTATAGAAATATGTCAGAAATTGTATTTTTGTTTAAAGAAATTGATTAAAAGGTGCTCTGTAACTGAGTGTGCTTTTCACTTTTTTCAACAGTTTGAGTTTTTAAAGTATAACAAATGCAGGGATATTTCCTTATTAGCAGTAATATTCATACCTTATACAGCAGGAACCCAGACTCGTTACCAGAACCTTCTGCACAAAATATGCTGTATTTAGTTTGACATTTATAAACTGCTGCCATTATTTAATGGATTACAATGTTGGCACTTGCTAATGAAATGATGGGATGATGGCAGTTTTGTACCTTTGCTGTTTCTTTCTTGTGCAGTTTTGGTCATTTTATACCTGTAAAGGTTTGGTACCACATAGTGCTGTATACCACAGGACCTTCCACACCGACCCTATGTAACTTTGTCCCAGCCGGGGGGACATTTCATCCCCACTTTCACCACCAAGATTTAAAAGTAATTTTCTATATTTTACTTATCTGAAAGGAAATGTGATTTTATGACTCTAATAAATGTTTAGTAACAGGAGATCATCTAGAGTTATTTCGGTTGGAACTGGGTTTCTAATGCAAGAGTTCATTTGCAGACAGTGTGTGTTTAAAGAACAAACTTCCATTAAAATAAAGGTATGTCCATTAAAATCTGCAGCTTGGTCCAGACAATCTTTTGGTACTTGGTTTGTCTTTAATGGTATTCATAGAAAGTGTTTGACAACCAGTTACTAGGTAAATACTAAGCTAACCATGATGTACAATTAATGGAGCACAGTCAAAACCTAAAAATCAGGAGAAAGGCTTAAACTTCCCAAAAGAGAGATGCAGTGAAGACTGTAAGTCTAATTTTAAACTGAAGTACACAAGGTACTTATATGTCTAAAGTCAGAACTTGTTCCAGTTAGCAAGTTGGAAATGCTAACTGTTGCACTTTGTGATTCAGTAACAAGCTAACTGTTACTAGCAACATAAGCTAACAATAGTGTATTTGTTTATATTTCATTTATTGAAACATTAAAGAAACATGCTCACTATCAGAGGTACAGGGATGTGTACCTAAAGACTTTACAAGACAAAAACCATCACGTGCAAATAAACAGTTCACTACCGTTCCTCACTACATTTATAAACATGGCGGCCATATTTGATTGAGCTTGGGTTGGTGACCAACTTTTTCCCCACTTAAAATTCCGACCTTGGGAGACCTTCCTGTTTATTTTTCCCACATAAAAGTTGGAAGTTTTTATTTCAGAGTAAAATTCAATGTGCAATAATCTGCATCCTTCAATCAAAGTGCCAGTGGTTAAAAACAACTGAAAGAGTCCTATTGGTGTTTTACTGTAAAATGTGTCAGAATGGTGGTACTTGAAAACCTCAGTTTTTACTGTGGTGGCACTTCTTAGAATCACTGTTGTGTTGTAGAACATTTCTTTAAAAAACAGAAAAAGATATTAAACATTTTTCTGTGTTTTCTAAATTTGACAACCTGTTCCTAGACTTTTCAGGAGAAATTTAGCATGGAACAATCTTTGTCATGAAGCTGGTTGGAGATTGAACAGGTATTGATTTGAAATTCCAACCCACTTCTCTCTCATGTTTGGTATATTACCTATTCCTATTTTACATTCAGTTTATTTCCAATGTCTGGGATTTACATTTGATGCTATTGTTTTTGACCTGCATGATGGACGTTTTTAATGCTGCAACCTGACAGGAACCACAGGACTCTCAACATTAACTTGTTTGTGCTTTCATCTTTTTGTGTTTCGATTATCCATCTATTTAATTTTTTTATTATAAATCCCTGAAATAATGACCAGATATTGCTTTTAATTTGTATAAAACACTTCTTCTGGTTATCCGAGGCTTTCATTCTTCAGTTTCATTGTGTAAATTTAAATGATTAACACGCTGAGATCACTTATTACTTTGAGGTTCTTGCTCATTCTAGTTCGACCCAGATAAGTGAATCTTTGACCATGCCGACGTCATACGTACGCTGAGCGTTCTCGCTTCTGATTGGCTTAGAGGTTAACTCCTTTACGGCTGCTCGGAAACCACCTCGTCGTTGCAGAAAGAACGAACATGGAGACAGCTGGAAAAGTAAGTATCTACAAATTATAACAGAAATGTCTTATATGCATTTTTCCTGCATGTAAGTAAATGCTTTAAAAGTGTTCCTGTATAATACGAGCTTTAGGTTTTGAGGGCTAAGATGGAGATATTTCTGAACATGCGTTGAATGAATCGCAACAAAGAATCTGGGTCCCCTGATTGAACAGCTTTGGCAGCTCTGCTCCAGCTGCACCGCCTCTCTAGAGACTTCCAGCGTGGGTTCTGCGTCTTCCTTCAGGAAAATAATGCGATAAAACAAAGTTTAAAGTATTTTCTTTTGGCGGAAAAAATCATTGTTTAAACTAAACAGAGACAGTAGGAACATACAGGAACTTTGATAGTGACTGCACTGCGGACCCTTTCTCATGCACTGCAAGGCAGCAGGTACTTTGTTCTTGTTGCAACACCTGGATGGTGTAAAATCCCCGTGTCCTGCAGGTGATCAAGTGCAAGGCAGCTGTTGCATGGGAGGCAGGAAAGCCTCTCTCCATTGAGGAGGTGGAGGTAGCCCCACCCAAGGCCCATGAAGTTCGCATTAAGGTGAGTTTTAACCTGATTTCAGGCATGGTAGCTACATTTCCAACAGACTATTCCACCTGAATGAGCATTCTGGCTCCAGAACACTGAAACGATATTGCTTTTAATTGGAGTTCCTACATAGTCTTCAAGCCTGGAAATGTATGACAAACGTTAGTTTCCTGACTGTATTCTCTCTTCCAAATCATAAAAATTAAAAAATCAGGCTTTTACAGTAATTTATGTGTCGATCTTTGATTTGTTTTCATCCAACACCATCGTTGTTCTGGTTTTACAAGTTACTGATGGAAAAATAATACATGCACGATGCACATATTGAGACATCAAAAAGGGCAGAGTTATTGCTTTTTGGAGGCAGAGTTTGTCATGCATGGAACTTGAAAAAAATCATAGTTTGACAAACTTTTCATCCAAGCAGTCCTTTGTAATAGAAGCTTTACTCACATTGATTTTGCAGAGTGGTGCAAAACCATTTAGAGAAATAGAAGAATAGAACAGGAAACGTTTGCCATCCGTTCAGTGGTCATTTAAAGTGGCATCAACAATCAAACATTTATTCATCAATCATTAGAATGTAAAGGTTATGGTAAGGGTAACATTATCTAAATAATAAGATATATATTTTGGAGTTCAAAAATAAATCCCATGTAAAGACAGATAAAAAAACAAACCAACATGGAGCTATGCCAGGATGCTCTTCATTGTCCTTAGAAGCATTTAACCCCATGGTCCATGAAGTTCTCTCCAGCCAGCTGCTCCACCTGGGACTCCCCACCACAACCTCTGCTTTTCACAGCGTTAGATTCGGCTCCAGCATCTCCTCTCCCAGTCTCACTTAAAAAGGGTGTCCCTCAGGGCTCTGTGATTAGCTGTCTGCTTTTTACTCATTATAAACTCAGTACTGCCTCAGCCCACCTCAGCTGCATCTTTAAACATTTGCTGACGACATCAGTAACAGTAACCAGAGAAGTATTTTTATACTACATTTCTCAGTTTGCTGCTTAAGACTTTTCTTTCACTTTAAAGGGATTATTCTTCTTTAGCAGTGTTTTTTTTTAACTTAAAATTATTAAAATGCAGTATTTTTGTATGGTAACAAAATATTAACATATTTGTATTTTATCGGTTGCTATTCAAATATTACGGATGTATGATTGTTATGCGTTAAATCAGGGAGCACTGCTCCAAATGTCAGTTAAATAATACATAGTTGTACTTTATACTGTTTTTAAATTGTGCATCTTGGGCAGAACACACACACACACACATACCAGGCACTGAAGCTGAAAAACAATTATAAAGTTCTCCTAAGAAAACAAATCTTTCCTGCCGTAATCTTTTGTTCTGTGTAACAAAGTTTAATACTTGAACGTAATTTAAAAAGCTCAGAATGTGCTGAGTATAATTGCTCTGTACTTCCTAGATTCTTGCTACAGGGGTGTGTCATACTGATGCTTACACTCTGAGTGGCAGTGACCCTGAGGGACTTTTCCCTGTCATCCTCGGACATGAGGGTGCTGGAACTGTGGAGAGTGTTGGTGAGGGTGTCACTAAGTTCAAGCCAGGTAAGGAGCAGTGAATAACTATAAATATGTGTTATTAGTGTTTTTAATTCAGAATCATCTTCTCCTAGGTGACACCGTCATCCCTTTATACGTGCCTCAGTGTGGTGAATGCAAATTCTGCAAAAACCCCAAGACCAACCTCTGCCAGAAAATTAGGTGTTGTGACATTTATAAACCTGCTCCTCTGCCAGCAACCAAGCTCTGTCATGAAAAAGAATGTCTCCTCATGCATCCATGATGTTTCTCCACCTTGCAGAATAACCCAGGGTCAAGGGTTGCTCCCTGACAAGACGTCACGCTTCACCTGCAAAGGAAAGCAAGTGTTCCACTTCATGGGGACCAGCACCTTCTCTGAGTTCACGGTGGTGGCCGACATTTCACTGGCCAAGGTTAATGAGAAAGCTCCGCTGGATAAAGTGTGCCTTCTTGGATGTGGTATTTCTACAGGTTATGGTGCTGCTCTGAACACTGCCAAGGTGAGCATTAACGGTGGGTTATCATGACATAGGACCACCTTTCCAGAAGACGTAAAATAGGAAGAATATTTTACAATTATTACTATTATAGAGCATTTATAGGATACTCCAGGATGCTTTGCAAACAAACACAGAAAGGAATAGAATACTAAATTTCAAAGAAAAATAAGTGCACTCTAACAAAATCTTGAAGGTTGCTGTAAAAACTTCCACATTTTCCTTGTTCAGATGTTTTCTTGCAAAAAGATAATTGTCACACAGTGACAAACCATAAATATAGACACAATTGTATTTATTGCAATATATATGCCTTAGACTTTAAATGGTGTATTTATTATATCATTAAAATAAAAACTCTTCAGGGTAAAAAGAGCTAAAATCTAAGCGTCTTTAGGTGATTAGTCTCATTAAGTAGACCAGGGCTAAGCTGTTACTTTCCAAAGGGCCATGTTAGCGACTGTGAAGGTTGTCAAGGGCCGGACCTCTGGCTGAACACAACTTCTCCAAGCTTGTGTTTCTTGATGAACTGTAAAAAAAGGGGGTTTGGGACAATAAAAACTAAAAACACGGGTTTTTTAGACCCAACAATTATTTATTAGTATGGTTTTGGGGCCTTCTTTTGTGGCCAATACAGCGTCAATTCGTCTTGGGAATGAACATATACAAGCCCCTGCACAGTGGTCAGAGGGATTTTAAGCCATTCTTCTTGCAGGATAGGGCCCAAGGTCACTACGTGATACTGGTGGAGGAAAACGTCTCCTGACTCGCTCCCCCAAAAACCCCCCAAAGTGGCTCAATAATATTTAGATCTGGGGGGACTGTGCAGGCCCCATGGGAGATGTTCAACTTCACTTTCATGATCATCAAAAAAACAATCTTTCACCAGTCTTGTTTGGTGTTGGTGCATTGTCATCCTGATACCCCGGCCCCCGCCTTCAGGATACAATTTTTGAACCATTGGATGCACAGGGTCCCCCAAGAATGGTTTGGTAGCCCTTTGGGCAGTGCCCGGCCCCCATCTAGCACAGGTATTGGGGCAAAAGGGGAATGCCATGATATGGCAACCCCCCAAACCAAAAACTGATCCACCCCCATGCTTCACTCTGGGGCATGCAACAGTCTGGTGGTACCCCTTCTTTGGGGTTTTCCACACCGAAAACTCCCCCGGATGTGGGGAAAACAGTAAAGGTGGACTCATCAGAAAACAATACATGTTTCACATTGTCCCAACAGCCCAAGTTTTGCGCTCCTTGCACCTTTAAAACCGACGTTTGGCATTGGAATGAGTGACCAAAGGGGTTTGGTTTAAGCAGCCCGGCCGGGTATATTGACCCTGTGGAGCTCCCGACGGACAGTTCTGGTGGAAAAACAGGAGGGGTTGAGGTTTTGCACATTTTTAATTCTGCCGTGATTTAGGCAGCCGTGGTTTTATGTTTTTGGGGAAAATTCGGGGGGTTTTAGCGCCCGAACATCCCTTCAGACAGCTTCCTCTTGCCGCCCACAGTTAATCCTGTTGGATGTGGTTCGTCCTTCTTGGTGGTATGCTGACATTACCCGGGAAACCCCGGGGCCTTCTTGATACATCCCAAAGACTTACTGTCCTTGGTCACAGATGCGCAAGCAAGACGTGCACCAACAATTTGTCCTCTTTTGAACTCTGGTATGTCCCCCATAATGTTGTGTGCATTTCAATATTTTGGAAAACTGTGCTTTTCCCCTGCTAATTGAACCTTCACACTCTGCTCTTACTGGTGCCAAGGGTCCCCAATCAATGAAGACTGGCTACCAGGCTGGTCCAATTTAGCCATGAAACCTCCCACACTACAATGACAGGTGTTTCAGTTTCATTGTCCAACCCCTGTAACTGAGAATACAACAATAACTTGGTAACTAAATACCTAAAAGACGCCTTCAAAATAAAACACATTCTGAACACTTTATGTATATTTGATTCCTAGTTTTCATGCAGGCTTGGTTCGGCCCGTGGGTTGGAAATATCCTGATTGTTCTAGACCAGGGGCCACCAACCTTTTTGAAACCGAGAGCTACTTTATGGGTACGGAGTCATACAAAGGGCTACCAGTTTGATCAACTCTTCTGAAAAAAACTAATTTGCTCAGTTCATTTCACAGTTGTAAAAAAGAACTGCTCCTCCCATTCGTTGTGAAAATGATAACTTTTCTTTCTTTTTCTGCCATTTTTGGGGTGTAGGAAAAACTGCATTCACCCATCACCTTTGCGGCACCCGCTAGCAATTTTTTCACGAACACTGATTGGCTCGCACAATACTGCTCTTTGAACTAGATTAGGTCAGAGTTCACCAAAGCTTAAATTAAAAAAATGTACAATGAACATATTAAGATGGACATTTTTAAATATATATAAATACAAAAAGGAATAACAACGAATAAAATGAAATTTTAGACGCAGCTCAGTAGTGAGTTGTGCTATTTTTAGAACAGGTCTGCGGGCGACTCAAATGGTCCTTAGGGGCGACCGGGTGCCCGCGGGCACAGTGTTGGTGACCCCTGTTCTAGACTGTAGTCACGCATAAGGCGGAGAGCTAGATGGAGGCATTCAAACTATCATGGTGTGTTCTGCAAGACCGTTGCGTTTATCTGTGATCAAGATTTTACCAACATAACTGATCTTCCTGTTTGTAGAATTACTTTGAAAACCTTTAATTCTCCGAAATGTTTGCCATGTCTCCCAGGTTGAGCCTGGTTCTACATGTGCTGTATTTGGACTTGGAGCTGTCGGGTTGGCTGTCATTATGGGCTGCAAGGCTGCTGGAGCCACCAGAATCATCGGTGTGGACATCAACCCCGACAAGTTCGAGAAGGCCAAAGAGTTTGGAGCCACAGAGGTTGTGAACCCAAAGGACCACAGCAAGCCCATCCAGGAGGTTCTGGTGGAGATGACTGATGGTGGTGTGGACTACTCATTTGAGTGCATTGGAAATGTGCAAATCATGGTGAGACGTTTTATTAGTTAAGTTGTACAGGTAGAGAAGTGTCTCTTTGGGAAGGGATGAAGTTGTGTAAAAGCAGCAACATGACCTCTTCTCATCTCAGAGAGCTGCTCTGGAAGCATGTCACAAAGGTTGGGGTGAAAGTGTCATCATTGGTGTAGCTGGAGCAGGACAGGAAATCTCCACCAGACCATTCCAGCTGGTGACAGGCAGAGTGTGGAGAGGCACAGCGTTTGGAGGTTTGGAACTTAGGTGGCTTTTCTCAAAGTTGCTAATGGTGCTTTAGTCAGTAATCATCTCTCAACAAAGATGTTCTTCCTCCAGGCTGGAAGAGTGTGGAGAGTGTTCCTAAACTGGTGGAAGATTACATGAATAAAAAGATGAAGGTGGATGAGTTTGTGACTCACACTCTTCCCTTTGAGGAGATCAATGAAGCTTTTGACCTCATGCATGCTGGAAAGAGGTAAAAACAGTTAAATCATGCAGAGATCAGCTGGATCATTACTGGTTTTAGATTTGAGAAACCTCTTTAAGGCTTGTTTAGTTTCCTTAACGTCATCCTGACACTTCTGCCTTTTTTGTTTTGTGGATTGCAGCATCCGGAGCGTTCTGACCTTCTGATGTGCCTAAAACATCTGTCACATCCAGCCTTAAAGCAGCTTCCAGCCATAGTTCCAGCACTCTGCACTTCCTTTGATACAAGACCCAGTGTTTAGAAGAAGCTCTTTAAAAGCAGAACAACTTTTTGAAAACTCTGTTAATAAAACCTTATTAGAAAATCTTTAACTTGTTGCTTTTGGCTGATTTAACATTTGATGAACATACCGGGCTTTGACTGCTGGTCTCACCCCAAACACAGGTTCTCCCCTCACACCTCTGTCATCTGGTCATTTTCTTACTTGATAAAGGGAGTAAAACAAAAACCCTGGTGCAGCCATTTTGAAAGAGGAAAACATTTTGTAGAGAAAGATAATGTCTCACAAAAGCTTGAACATGATGCATGTGGAGCACCTGTATGTAGGAGCTGAGAATGCCTCATAAATGGTGGATCATTAAATGTAGCAATAATTATCTCCGTCAAAAATCTCTTTTTGAATAAGTTCTTGATCAAGCTCAAACATTTTTGGACAGTAAAAACATTACATACATGGTGAAATGTTTTTAACATGAACATTAATACACCAACACACAGACTGGTAGGCAACATGGGGTAAAAGTACTTTGCTCAAAGGCACATCAACACGACTGGGGAGGAACATGAAATTGAAAACTCAGATTGGAAGATTTCCCACAGAGACCCATCCTCCTCCTGGGACTCGGAGCGATCTTGTCCACCTCTACGTCATAGAATGCAATCAGACATGAAATATTTATTCTCAGAGGCTATATTGACATTAAAATTTATACTGGATCTAGTCATTAATAGAATTATCTGATTAGTAATCGGACTTACATATTTTGTTGATTTAAAGAAAAGAAACATGAAATCTAGTTAAAGTGAAACTAAAGGGAAATGAGAATGAAAGTTCAGAGGATAATCAGCTGATTATAGATTTAACGTTATCACGGTCTTTCTCTAAAAAATAAACTCATTGCATACCTGACTCAAGTCTGCAGGAAAGTTTGAAGAGGAAAAATTAAGAGATTTAAAGGTAAGAAAGCCTTTATGGTCCTGCAGGTTCTGACACCAGAAAATCGCCTTAATCATAGAATGGACAGAAGAGTAGCTACTGCTGGGTCAGGAGGTTGCTGACTTTCTCCAAGCCAACTTGGGTTTCTGCTCCTGGTTTCTGGTCTGAAGGTTGAGGCTTTTGCCTCAACAGATGTTCTGTCTGCCCAGAGAGGTCTGGGACGCTGTTGGTTCTGGTTCATACTCTGGAAGACTGGGTGGTATTTCTCTCTAAATTCAGAGCTGAGTTGTAACCAATTAGAAAAAAATAAAACATCTTCCAGGATAAGATGGGTTCTGGTTTATGAAGGCAAAACAAACAAAGCTGGCTGAAAGATGAGACTCAAAACCCCAAAACATTATAGTGAATTAAAAACATCACTGAAGTGGATCAGTCTTGATAAATTCGATTTGATTTCTTCTTTTATGGTACTGGTTCCGTGACTTAGCCTTGATCAAGAAAATGCAGGTGCTGTAGGATCACAATTCAACTTCTAGGTTCTTTAAAATCTACAAACCGGGTCAGAAATTCCGTCAATTATAAAAAACATTTTCAGAAATCTGCAATATATCGCGTTCTTCACAGGTTTTATCGTTTTAAAATATATTTCAAATAATCTAAACATGAAGCTTGATTTCTCTACATGAATAAGAACAAGGTGGTTCTGTTTCTGTCTTTTGGGTCAACTGTTACCTGTTTTGTAATCTGAGTGCGCATGCGTCGTCAACAGCTATTTTAACAGGCCAAAAAGGCTCCATCTGATTCCAGAAGATGGCGACCGCTGTAATGGTGAGTCCCGCACGTCGCTACTGTTAGCCGAAGCTCTCCGTGTGGGCTGTAACTCACCTAAAGAGCACGTTTATCCAACGCCCAACACACACACGGTGAAGGCAACGTTGGCGACGGTTCCGAGTAGGAAACAGAAGCTGAGGACGGGGTCCAAACTCTGACCGCTCGTTAGCTTCACATGAAGTTAGCGTCGCGGATGCAAAGCGACGGTTTGATTGGAGCGGTTTGGGAATTTACTGATTGTTGGACTTGTTTTCCGGTAACTCACGCCAAAGTCTCGTTTGATTCGGAAGACACATCAGGGACTTCTCCGGGTCGTTTAGAACAGTTGAATCCGTGTTCTGAATCAAACTGTTGATGTTGGAATGAATGAGATCACGGACGCTGGAGCAAAACGTCGACGTCAGCCGTTAGTTCTGCAGATGGGTTGAAGCTCGGTTCTGGTCAGTTCTGACAAAGATTCTGGCGGATACATGAACGGTTCTCTACAAGCAGAAATCCACGGGTTTCTTTAACCTTGAATGTGTGACAAAGTTCCCACGCAGTTTGAAAAGTGTCTCAGTTCAGACTGTATTTCCTGACCCAACATGTTTGTCCTTCCTGCTTCCCGTCCGCTGTTTTCATTCAGTCATCCGTTTGTCCATCTCTCCGTCCCATCCGGCTTCCGTCCATCCATCATCTTCCTGTCATTGTCTATCTGGCGATTTTTCTGTTCTTCCGTCCATGTTTGTCTCCTTAAACTCACGGATTTAGCAGATTCCTTGTTAGAAGAATGACCTGTAGAAATATCTTAAACACAATCAATTTATTCTTCTAAAATGGGCAAAAATTGATTTAAAAATTGCATAACTGTGATTCTGGCAAAGTATGGAGTTCTGAGTTGGGCTTAGGAAACCTGATGAGATTAAAAACATTCAATTACATTTTTTTCATCAGTTGTCAAATGTTCCAAATATGAAATGCTTGTAATGTCACAGCGTTGCAGAAATATTTCATACACTGTCAGCATAAATACAGTAATAAAAGGAGAAATGGGTCAAAGGTCAAATGAAGTGGCTGCAGATGCTTTGCATTAATCAGCCACATCAGAAACACAAGATGCTGTTTGTACTTTTTAAAAAAGTGTTTCATTCCTTCCAAACAGACAAGTTCGCTTCCTGCTGAGGACAGCTGTGAAAAAGCCCTTCAGAAGGTTGTGAGTCCTGAAGCTTACATCAAACATCCTTTACAAAACAGGCGAGTCATTTTCAGGTTTCTGTTTCCAAATCCGTTAAAAACAAAAGTTTTCTAAGGAGCTGTCTAAAACTGTTAAGAGTTGCACTGACTTGTTAATTGTAAGGTCAGTTTCCTCCGATTGATCGGACATGGAGGAAGCTGGAGGAAGGAGCATAAAGAGTCTGTTTGGATGCATGTTGCTGTAATCATTCACAGTTCTGAAAATAATTCAGATTTAACCAGACAAGTGTCGTCCCATTCTTCTCTGAGACTTGCACAAGAAAAGATTTTGTAGTTTGGAAACGTTGCATGCTGCTGAGCTTCTCCAAAACTCCTCTTCTTTTGTTTTTACAGGTGGGCTCTCTGGTTTTTCAAAAATGACAAAAGCAAAACATGGCAAGCGAACCTTCGGCTGATCTCCAAGTTTGACACTGTGGAAGACTTCTGGGCGTAAGTAGATAATTGTTTCACAGCAACATCAGATCAACGTATAATGTTTAAAAATTTAGTTTGGCAAAGATATTAAATCTTTCCGAAGACAAATATGAAGCCGGTTGATATCAGCAGTAAATGGAAGTTCTAAACTGGATGCAACTGGTTGTAATCTGCAGGAGGCATCTTGAGGAATTTGGAATCTAATTTCAAATCTATTTTATTTCTCACTTAGGAGCTATGTTGACATGGAGGGTAAGAGTTGCTGCAGAAACAGACCGTTTACTGAGCTTTAAGCATATTAATGGACAGATGAGCAGAAGGAAATGAACAGAAATGTTTGGAGTTTACCACTCTGTAATAAACCAATATTTGTTTCTTTTTAAGTTGAATCACTGAACTAAATGAACTCGTTGATGCTATTTTAGTTTAAGTTGCATGTATGTTTGACCAGAATATCTTCTGTTTACAGATTATATAATCACATCCAGCTTTCCAGTAATCTGATGTCTGGGTGTGACTACTCACTGTTTAAGGTAAGTTTCACCATTTACACTTAATCACTATAATCTGTTTCTCACCATAAATATTGGTGCTGTTGACTGTAGTTTAAGTCCATATGTGACGGTCAAATATGAAGTGTGTTTTCCAAACACACTTTAGAAAGCCAATATGTTAAAGGTGGTGTAACCCAATGAGTTTTATCAGTGGGAGTTGCTGGTTCCATGTCAGGACTGTTCTGGGTTTGTATTTGACCAAAGGACGGGATCGAACCCATGTGGGAGGATGAAAGGAATCGACGAGGTGGTCGCTGGCTGATAACTTTGTCCAAACAGCAACGGAAAATGGATCTGGACCGGTTCTGGTTGGAGACGGTATGCTAGGCTCTATTAAAACCATGTTTAGTTTTTCCTTCGTTAGGCTTCGTTAGGTGTAGAATTTGATCAATTAAATCTACAACATACCAGCACAGAAATGTTTGAAGACAAAATATTTTAATACCTCCCTCCCTTTTATGATGAGTCAGTCCTACGATCACATCAGATACTAACTGCACTAACAAATCTGTTGCAAATAATGAGTTTTCGTGTTCGTCCTGCAGCTCTTGTGTCTTGTGGGTGAAGCATTTGATGACCACAGTGATGATGTTTGTGGCGCCGTCATTAACGTAAGAGCCAAAGGAGATAAAATCGCAATCTGGACGACAGACTTTGAAAACAAGGAGGCCATCACACACATAGGGTGAGCTGCACAGACTGCAATTATTAATTGCACAGTTGTTTCACCTAAGCATCAGATTCTCACACTTTAACCTACATTAAAACATCCATAGTTTCAAAGTGTTACCACACATTGCAATCACAAATGCATTATCTAATTACTGAGTATTAAAGTTACAAATGAAATCATTACAGTTTTAGGCCTTAAAATGTCTGAAATAATCCCAGATCTCACATATAAGATCTTACATGACCTTTGAATAAATTCTAAGTTTGCACAAATATTCATTCACTTTTTCCATCTAGACTTTTGAGTATCATTGAGAAATAATTTGGCACCATTTCATGTGCTGCAGTTCTGGGTGAGAAATTAGGCCTCTATTATACTTCAACAAAACTGCAAATAGGGCTGAAAGAATTCATTGGATTAATCGATTACTGAAATAATCGGCAACTAATTTAGTAATCGAATGATCGTTATCTGGAGTATACAGACTTTAAAATATGCCATCTGCTGAAAGAACAACCCAACCAGAGCAGTAATTAGGCCATAATTGTACAAAAAATACATATTTTGCATTTAGGATGAAAATCATTTGTCTATAAATATGCTGTATCCAGAACTCCTCAGTGGCACCTGGTTTAAAGACTGTAAAAAATCTCCTATGAAGCACCATTAGTTGCATCCCTAAGTGAAAACGTCCTTCATGTCAGCCAGTAAGCTGCCCTGCTGAAGCACTTTTTAAGGCTGGGCCTTTTGGCCTCATAGTGGCACCATAGAGGAAACAAAAATCAAAATGTTCTTGTTGGTCATTTACTACCTGCTCCGTTTGTCATGAAAAAGTTTAACACGAGTGGGTTTGGAATCTGGGACTTCAGTGGCCTGAAGCCCAACAAGAGCAGCTGTTATGAAGCTTAGTTTGAACTGTTTGATGCCTTCAAAGCTTCACGTTGTGTAAAAGAATCAGCTCCAGTTGATGCATTTCATTTATTTCTTTAGGAACATTAAATATGAGTTCTCTGGTAAGTATTATAAGTATGTTACTTAGTTAACTTAAAGAAAAGTTGGTTCATGCTTTTATTTCCTCCCAGTTGGACCATTGTAACACTTTGTATGTTGGTTTAGATCAAATCTGCATCGCTTACAAACTGAACAGAATGCAACAGGCACTAGAAAACATGAACGCCTATCGACGCTTCTGGCTTCTCTCCGTTGGCTTCCTGTTGGTTTCAGGATTGATTTAAGCTTTAAAAGATCTGGCTCAATTGTAGCTGTGTGATCTCCTGAGCATCCACACTGCAGTAAAAGCACTTTGGTCAACCAACTAGTTTCTCTTAGATGTTCCTAGATCCTGGCTAGAGGTCAGAGGTGATCAGGCCTTTGCAGGTTCTGCCCCAAAGCTCTGGAACAGTTTACCTTTTCATACACGGACCGTTGAGACTTCCAGACTGCTGCATTCTTTATTCCTTGGCATTTGATTCTATCGGAGTTTAAGATTCTTTTAAAGCCGTTTTATAACATATTTCGTTTGAACTTTTTCAAATATTTTTGTATTTCCTTGCTCTTATTATTGTTTTATCTGTTCATTTGACTGAATTATAAAACACTTTGGGCAACCTCTTGTTATGTGCTATATAAATAAATTGACATTGACTTAGAAAGAGCAAAGGAGCCTTCTTTCAGCCAGCTTACAGGCAGTTCACAGCAGCAGGTGGGGGAGGGGCAGTGCTGCTTTCCTCTATGCTCCGAACAGCCAGAGAAAACATGTCTCTCTGCTGCTTCTCTAACATGTCTTTAAAAGTGCGTCAAACCAAAGGAGCCGTGTGATGAAACCTTTCAGTGGTTTTAACCCTGATGATGCTAACCGACCCACGCTTATTTTTATTTTGGAACGTTCTACTCGGTTATGTTAACTTGGCTTTTATTCATTGATGCAGCCATAAATGCTCAGTTTTATTTACCTCTGATATAGAAACCCTCATTTTGTTTCTGCCTCTTTGACTTGTGAGCACATTTTGTGTAGGTCTGAAGGTCCTTGGAGACATGCTCTGGTTTCCATCAGAATAATATTCTTAACCCTGTGCCTGATGGCCCACTGTTAGAGCTTTGGTGTCTAAACTCAGTCCTCAAGGGCCAGTGTCCTGCATGTTTTAGGTCAGGGGTGCCCAAGTCCAGCCCTGGAGAGCTACTGTCCTACAGCGTTTAGATGCATCCCTTCTCCGACACGCCTGGATCCAAAACTTAGCTTGTTACCAGGGGTCTGCAGAGCCGAACAACGGAGTGCTGAGGAGGGAATTAAGTTTGTTGGAGCAGGGAAGCATCTAAAAGTTGCAGGACAGTAGCTCTCCAGGGCTGGACTTGGGCATGCTTGT
The DNA here is from genome assembly GCA_036173005.1 of Crenichthys baileyi. Lineage (NCBI taxonomy): Eukaryota > Metazoa > Chordata > Actinopteri > Cyprinodontiformes > Goodeidae > Crenichthys > Crenichthys baileyi. The sequence continues at coordinate 916,205 of JAHHUM010000591.1, forward strand.
TTTTAGATTTTTCTCCCTTTTCATCACAACTGAAACTAATGAATGGGTCATTTGCAGGTTTCTGCAGAAATTGATGCCTTGCTGAGGAGCTAATAATCATTAGAATCAGTTGCGTTGGAGCAGAGGAAACATCTGAAGCATGCAGGACCCAGGTCTCCGAGGACTTGAGTTGGACACCTCTGCATTAGTGTGATTTATATTAATTTGTTTTTTGTTTCAGTTTTCTGATGCTTTTGCTACATTGCTACAGTAATCCTGAGTGATATTCAAGTAGTATAATATTTAGTAGATTTTCAGTGTGCCTCAGCTCATCTGTGACTTCATGTTTGTGCTTCTAGGCGAGTGTACAAGGAGAGACTAGGCGTCCCACCAAAAGTGATAATTGGCTACCAGTCACATGCCGATACAGCCACAAAGAGCGGTTCCACCACCAAGAACAAGTTTGTTGCCTGAGGACCTCTGGATTCATCTGTTATTTGCATCACATTTTATGTCTTTTTCCATGATGTTCCTGACAAATTAATCCACTGGGGAGGAGGAATGTTTGGTTCGTTTGCCCATTTAACACCTGACCAAAGCTTCTGTTTGGGGAGATCGTATGTGCAATTAAAACTGTGGCACCTCTTTGGACACTTTATTTTGCGGACTAAAGATATTAAAATTTAATTTAAATTTGTTAAATATTAAAGGGAAATATCAAAAAGCTTCCTGATTACGAATTAAAGCAATCCAATGATTTAAAACTTTACTGAGGTTAATTTGAGTTGACATTTTGCTTGGATCTAATAAAAAATATCAAAATTAACAATAAAAAATTTCAGTTTTGCAAAGTTAAAATAAAATGTGGCTTTTTGTCATTGTTAGTCCATTTTAGGTAACTCGGCTCTTTCTATTGGCATTGAAGTTGCAGAAATGTTCTTTCTAAAATCCTCTTTCAGAAGCAAAGTGTTTAAATTAAGCCAGAAATAATTCAGAGAAATTAAATGCATTTATGCTTTAGTTAATATCTACAGAAGTTGAATCTTTGCATAGTTCAGGTGCAGAAAATATTCCTTCTAAACAGAACCACAAAAAAAAAGTTTGTCCTGTGTGCTGCAGGAGCTTTTTCTCTAGAATCTCAAGCCATTCATAGCTGAGCTGCTTCTATTCAGATGAATATGAACATTTTAGTTGTAGAGCAAAGACGTGTCCTGGAGCATCACTGTTTGTTTAGATGAAGAAGAGACCATTTTCTTTAGTGCTTTTCTGACAGATTTAAAGGCCTATAATCTGCAGTGAACAATATAACATTTGTTTATGGTAAAATGTTTAGTTTTTTTTTTACTAAATTGTGCCTTCGGTGTTTAAACCCTGTCTGCATCTTTTTATTTGACAATGTATGTACAAAGGACCAATGTAAATAAATTGTACAGTGATATGTTCTCTCATAAGAAATGGAAAGAAAACAATAAATATATATATTAAATAATGAATGATGTTTTTGGGCAGCAGTTTGGAAGATATCTAAAAACCTGAGTAGGAATATATTTAAATTATCCATCCTGGTTTCCATTTTGATGTAGTAAATTTGACAGCTTAAATGAACCTTTCAGATGAACCGAGGCATCCTGGGAAACTGTTCTGTGTAGAGGTTCAGTCACTCGGAGCCATCAGAAAGAACAACTGGAGCTTTCCTCTTTCCACCTTTTGTTACATTACAGAAGCAGCTTTGGGTGTGGTTTTAAAACTAATCTGCCCAAAGTAGCCCATAATGATAAAATAAAAACACATTCAGAAATTTTTGTAAATTAAAAATAGACATAAAAAGGTATACAAGTAGTTTCATGGCAGCATCTTTAATGAAGCACCGTTGCAGTATGGCAGCTGTCGGGTGTTAGCTTGTTTTTAGGTATCTGAAGGTCAGCGTCCATCCAGCCTTTTGTGGCTTTTATTGAGTTTTTTTTTTATCGGATTTCAGTCCAGTCTCTCAAGGACCTTCCCAGTTTGCCCTAATATTCAGTGGCTGTCATTCTACTCTCTACGGCAGGGCTCTCAGACTCCAGGCCTCGTGGGCCGTGACCTGGAGCCTTTAGATGGCTCTCTGCTTAAACACACCTGCATCAAACACTTAGATCGTTAGACTGAAGTACTTCACTGCATACTCAGAAGGCAAGCCAGCCATTTGCTTTAGGTGTGTTGGCCCAGGAACATGGCTCAATGTTATAGGACACCAACCCCTGCTCTATGTGGACTAGTTGTTCAGGTCCTGCCACATATAAACATCCCCACAGCATGATGCTTGCATTACTATGCTTTAAAGTAGTGATGTTAGCCAGACTTTTCTGCAGACATGATGGGTTCAGGCCAAAAAGTTTTGAGTTGGATTAATCAGACTAGAAAATTACTTATCTTCTGCACTGATGATCTTGAAGGTGCAAAATTCAAGTAGACTGTCTCATTTGTCCTCTGACACAATCTTATTTACGAGATCTCCAAACAGTTTCTTTGACTTCCTCACTTGGTTGCAGATCATGTCCAGTTAGCTGTATTTACCACAGGTGGCCTCTAACAAAGTTGCAGAAGCATCTCCTGGGGGTTCGTTTTCTCCCTTATTTGTGATGAGTATAGAACCCCTGGCTGAAATTATTTGAGATGATGTAAAAATACATGGAGTATGAGTGGGTGAAGTAGATTATAAAATATCACTATGCAGATAATGTGATACTTTATATCACTAATCCGCTGACCTCTGTTCCTGCACTTTTAGATTTCCTGTGGGATTTTAGAAAGGTATCAGGCTACAAGTAGCAAGCAATGATGTTTGCTGGTGACAGGCCGCCAGAGTTGCTTTGATTAATTGGCCCACCCAAGGATTTATAGGTTCCGGCTCAGGTCTTATTCCACTGACCTTGCAATTGTATAACAAAAACTATGGCAAATGGAATTTGACAAGCCCTGAGATGGACGGGCGACCTGTCCAGGGTGTACCCCGCCTCTCACCCTTAGACCGCTGGAGATAGACACCAGCTCCCCTGTGACCCTGTACGGAAGAAGCTGTTAAAGAAAATGGATGGATGAATGGATGATTTTGACAATAAAATCTGACTTGGCCCGCTGGGAAATCCTTCCCTTATCCCTAATAGGGAGCATAAAGGCAGTGAGGATGAATCTTATTCATCTGTTTCAGACCCTGTCTGTTTGGATGCCACCTTGCACCATTAAATTCTTAGACAAAATAATATGTTTGGCAAGGGAGAAAACCTAGAATCTGGCTAAACATATGTAGCCCAAGGAAAAATGGGGGTGTAGATTTGCCTAACTTAAAACTTATTGGGTGGCACAGATGTTTAGTAGGATGGATATCTCAGGCTGAGGAGATAAATTGGATTAAACAGATAAAACATGCATGCCAAGCGCTCCACTGGGGACTGCACCTTTTTAGAAAAAAATAAATACAGAGATCTTATAATAAAAAGGAATAAATTGCGCCCACACAGTGGATATGGGCACAAGTGAGGAAGAAAATTGGTGCCCCTCTAACAACGTCCTGGGCAGATTGCAGATTATTTGCCCAATAAAATGACCCTGGATTTACGACCTGGGCAGAAAAAACCTAAACTATACAACAAAAGTTTGATAAAGTGACATTAAAATCCTTTGAACTGTTGCAAGATAAATTTGCTTTATGGCTCATTGATTTTTCTAGGTATTTACAATTGTGAGATTAGAAATGATCATTTTTAGAAGAAAAGAACCCGAATCAATTAAACCCTTTTTGATCATTTTTTTAATAGTTTTTTGAAAACTCAATTCAATTCAATTCAGTTTATTTATATAGCGCCAGTGTCGTCTCACGGCACTTCACAAAAGTCAGGTACATACATTCCAATTAATCCTAACCATTGAACAGTGCAGTCAGATTCAGTTATTTATTCAAATTGGATAAAAAGTTTTTCTGTCTAAGGAAACCCAGCAGATTGCATCCAGTCAGTGACTGGATGGCGTGAAGATCTTGCAGCATTCACTCCTCCTGGATGAGCATGTAGCGACAGTGGACAGTCACTGGCGTTGACTTTGCAGCAATCCCTCATACTGAGCATGCATGTAGCGACAGTGGAGAGGAAAAACTCCCTTTTAACAGGAAGAAACCTCCAGCAGAACCAGGCTCAGTGTGAGCGGCCATCTGCCACGACCGACTGGGGGTTAGAGAGAACAGAGCAGAGACACAAAGAGAACAAAGAAGCACTGATCCAGGAGTACTTTCTATGGGAAGGAAAAGGTAAATGTTAATGGATGTAGTTTCCTTTAGTAGTTTCACCTAGAAAGAAAGAACAGATAAACTCTGAGCCAGTTTTTAAGGTTAGAGTCTGAAGAGAGCACATAGAGTTAGTTACAGTAAAAGCTCAGTCAATCCCCATGTCTAGGAGAGAGAAAGGGTTAAACACTGAAAGACAGGGTCATGTGGATCATCGGTAGAGGGTGAGCATTAAGTTGTTGCCAGCAGAAGCTTGGAGGATTCCCCTCTCCAGAAAGGTGTCACAGGTAGACACAGAGTCAGGCCAGGTGTAGCTTCTAGGAAGAGAAAAGAGAGAGAACAATGTTAAAAGCTGAAAAATCAGCACATAATGCAAAATTGAAGAGTAGCGTGAGAAAGTAGCGAAGAGGGTGAAAGTGGTCATTATGTCCTCCAGCAGCCTAAGCCTTCCACAAGCAATTCAATCCTGTAAGACTCACAATGAAAAGACACATAGGTGGCGATTAGAGAAGTTTATTTACCTGTATTTCTTTGGCACTTGGACCCCGGAGGAAGACATGAACGCTGAGAATGACGTGAGCTTGAATGAACAACTTATGAATAGAATCAGAGATGTCTTCCCCCTGGGTTCCGACTGGTGGTGGAGTGGAGGCATGAGGAGGTAGGGAAATCGGGAGGAGCCGGGAAGCCAGATGGTGGAGGTGGGGAGGAGGAGGGTCGGAGCTCAGCTTGAAGAGCGAGGAAGTCCATGAGTGAAGCTCTTTGAAGCAGAGCCTTGGACGGTGATTGGCTGTAGAAGAAATGTGGACTCGATGCTGATTGGCTGGAGCGGGGACGCATGGTGGAGTCATTGGACAGAGCAGAGGAGGGGGTGAGTCTTCCAGATTGAACTTTTGTCAAAACTCCATTTCAATCCTGTAAGACTCACAATGAAAAAACACATAGGTGGCAATTAGAGAAGTTTATTTACAAATATTTCTGAGACTAATAGGGAGAAGAACAGGCTTATGAGAAGAAAGGGAAAGAGAGAGCTGGACGGGCTTGATGAAGGGATGAGTTGGACAGAAAGAGGGTAGGAGTGTGACGCTCGAGCGCATGGGGTGGAAAGAGTCAGGTGAGGAATGAAAGGAAATAGGGAGCCTGCCTGAGTGCTAGGCAGTTAAAATGATGAATGAGCTTAAAATCCTGGCAAGGGATTAAAGAATAGATTCAAGCCATATTAGAGTTTAACTTGCCACTCAATCCCAAGTCTATTGTATGGTTGATGCCATTGGGTGAATTGGGAAAAGGAAAGTTTAAATAGTTCAAATCTTTTTAATGATGGCAGGATAATGATAAAATGGACTTGGCTTAAAGTGCTACCTCCCACTCTTCTTCACCAGCAAGAGGGCTTAAAAAATTACTGCAAAGCTTAATTTCATTGTTCACTTTGGTTAAACTTAACCCTTTTTGTTATTTTTATATGACATATGGATATATTTATTTTTCAGTATTGGATATGGAATAATATTTTGAAAGATGTACTCCTACTTGTTCAAGTTGGCTGGAAAACTTTTTGAATGTAAAACTTGCTGAGTCGCTGTTTGTTCTTACTGTTCTTGCCTCACTTTGCTGTATTTGTATATTGAGAGGACAAGAAACTTTAGAATAAACATTGTTTAAAAAAAATAATTAGACTGAAATCAGTTTTAGATTAAGTGTAATGTAAAACAGTGTGGGAATACTGAAGCTCTGTTTCTATAAAGACAACTTTTCAGGATGCTCCTTAACTCGTGTTTCATCTTTGGTTACAGAATTAGTTTTCGACTTCTCTCAAGACATATTAGGAAACTATTTCTTTATCCTCAGGCTCAGGTTTTCATGGTGAATTGAATTAACTTACACAGATAGTATGCAATAAACCACATTGAATACATCTAATTGCATTGAAAGCAGCACAGCCCAGCCTGGAAAATAGGGTAAATTTTCTTAGACAGAATCTCTACCTGCACATTTTTACAGAACAGATTTTAATGGCGGATGATCAGACATAACTGCCTGAGAGGAGCTTATTTTGTGATTGTTAAATGTTTAGACCACTATGTGTCGCTGTTGAACTGCTTGAGGTAACGCCAGGACAGGAGCTTACTGCAGACTCTAAAGCAGAGGTGTCCAAAGTTCGGCCCAGGGGCCGTTTCCGACTCTCTGAAGAAGTTTGTGCAGCTCCTGCACAAGTTTCTAGAATTGATCAAAATTTGGCCTGTAAGCATAGATGGTTGATGCATTTTCTTTTTAGGGATGACATTTTCACAGACAAATGAAAACCTCTCAAGACGAAAAAATGTTGGATACAACACAAATGTTTTCTCATTTATTAACCAGGTTTCTGAATTCATCTTAAATTCATGATATATTGAACTCCAAAAATCAGCTTTTAATGAGCTTAGGCAAAACAGTTCTTGTAGCACCAAACGGGAAACAATCAACAAACAGGGAGGGCCATGGAGGAAGGCAAGTGTGTTATTGTAGCAGAGCTTATGAGGGAGTCGAGAGGAGGGCAGTGTGCCGATTGCACGCCACGCAGCATGATCCAAAGAAGATGCCCCCCTCTTCTCTCGACTGCTTGTGAGTTTCCTACCATCGACAAGCATTCAGGGTTTAATATCGTTGTGATGGTGAATCTCCTTATATTACCCCCGTGTGGACAATTTTCATCCATCTTGGGGTTAATTTTTTGCACTCCAAGCATGTCTTACTGTACTCCTGATCTCTAATAGACAGGAATGTCACTGACCAGGCTGCACGCATCTCCCAGAGCACCGTCCCTGCATTGTTTGTGGAAAACCACAGAGGGGAATACTTATGGCTTTCTTTCAATAATTCAAACTCTTAGATTTTTAGAGTGTACAACTAATATTGTGCAACAATAGATTCTCCCACCTGAGCTGTGGATCTCTGTAGCTCTTTCAGAGTTACCCTGGGGACTCTTGGCTGCTTGTCTATGCTCTCCTTGCCCAGTCATGTGATTGTGATACAACGCAGGATTATGGGCTGTTTAACAGTTTTTTTCATGGTGTCGGAAGGGTAGGGAATTTTCTATGATATAAAATCAATATTTGATTGGTTATCGAATGTCCATAACATCACTGTTATTATCAGATATCGGCCCAATTTTAATAGCGGTGCATCCCCATTGTTTCCATTTTACAATTCTGCGCTACTTTGTGTTAGATTATCACACAGTGTGACAAAATGTGCTCAGGTTTGGTACATTTTGTCATTGATATTACATTTCAGTTTATTTCATGTGAATTGGCTTTCTTTCAAACCTGTTGAAATATGATCAAATGCACAGCTTGATAGTTTCTTTGTCATATTCTATTATGATAAATACATAATTAAATCTCTACTACTTGTAGTTGTTTAGACTGTGTTTCTTGTTTAAAGCTCTTACTTAAATTATGTTTATGATGACATTTTGATCACACCAGCGTCAGTGTTCAGAATGAGATTTTGCAAATCCTTGCTATCCCCCTGCAGCTGATTGGCACATCTTCTCCTCTTGTAGTGCTTACAGCTGACACATCTGAGGTATCTGGATTTGAAGATCCTGATGTTCTGAAAAAAAAAGTTCTTGATGTTCTGATTGATGTGATTGATGATCCGAGCAGACACCTGTAATTGACAGAGGCATATGCTCCATCTAAAAGGCTCACACAAGATAATCAGGAACAAGAATGACAATTCTCTTTGAGGGCTTTCTGAGCCCAGGGCTCACTTCAAGCTGATATTAGTCCAATCAGTGACTGATTCAAGTAAAAGGGGCACTTTGTACTTGCATAAACACCTTGCTATAGCTACACGTTCTCTTGTCTAAGTTCTTATGGGATGATGCCTTGTTAAAAGTTACAACCAGTCTGATGCACCTTAGAATTAGGCTTTGGCACATTATAAATTTGCACTTTCGCACTTGCATGATTTCAGCTAATTCGGATGTTGAGATGTGCTTCACTACTCGTCTAATCAAAGCACACTTTGATGACAGGTCTGTTCATTGTTCTGTTTAAGCTCTTTTGGCTGCTGAAGCGATCAAAGCTCACAAGAAATCAGAACATATAGAAACCAACCTCCTCACACCCCCGACTCTCTACATGCTCAGCCAAGAGTATTTAAATTATTTAGTTGGATGGGGGTGTACATGCTAAACAAAGCCTCAAAACAGCCCCTATACCGAACCATCATGCTGCCTGTGTTCTGATATGCAGGCTATGTATAACATCTGATTGGTTGCAGGGATTTGCTTCTATTCAGTCCTTAAAGATTTTCAATATAAATAAATAAAAAATTGTAAGTATTCAGTAAAGAAAGAGTTGGCTTGTCGTCTGCATTCTGAATTCAGGACAGAGATTTGCACAAGCCAATTACAGCCACAGTCAACATATAACACTCTGTCTCACCTTTGTTGCTATGGGAAATGTTTAATGATGAAACAGAGCGCACTCTTGAGTCAGACCCCGTGATTTATTTTATTTCTTACACTTTCCCAAACTGTCCACCGGGAGGCAATGTGGCTGCACACCTGACTTCAACATCAAACTGTTGAGTCTTTCATAATTGTTTTTTAGAGGAAACAGAGTTTCCTGTGAGTGCATGTCTGTTGCACACAGTTGGGGAAGACAATGACTGTAAATAGCAGCTGAGCGCTTTTTCTCCTATTCCTATTTACACACTTTAAACTCCATCCCTATCCAGAAAGAAAAAAAAATGGAAACATTTGCATTGCGTAACCCCACACATCTTTGCCGCAGGCATCTGACAACCTCCTGCTCTTCAGCCCACCTCTTATGCACAAGTGCCAGGTGCTGGAGGTCTAGACTCAGTGACATGACACCACTCTGGATGAGACATCATGCAGCATGAAAGGTTTTAGAAAGTACCTCGCATCTGCAGGAGGTGTTGATACCCTATGTTTTTTTAAGGCAGACATGTCAGTGAACCTTTAGCTCACTGTAACTCTCCAGCAGCTGCTTCTTAGGACTCTAAACTAAGCTCAATTGGTAAGCTAATGTCTATGGTGCTGCTAAAAGAGTCCTACAGTCAGTATTCATGCTGTCTTTTCCTGTAGGAATAAATAAATAAATATTTATAAAGTAGAATATGTTAGGTATGTATCCTGCATAAACATATGTGTGTTCCTAAACACATCCAGCAAAACTCTGCAGGTCTCAAAGATCCTTAATTTACAGGTCAGTTAAAGCAAAATCTAGAAGATAACCTAAAATACACAACATTTTTATTGTGAAATATATTGCCTTGCAAGCATTTTCATATCCCATGGATTTTATTGGTATCCTATGTGATAAACGAACACAAAGTAAAACATAATTGTGATGTGGAAGAAAAAGGATGCATGGTTTTACTAAATGTCTACAAAGTAAAAACTGAAAAGTGTGGCATAAATTGGTATTCAGCCTCCAAGTGTCAATACTTTGCTGAACCTTTGCTGCAGTTACAGCTGTAAGTCTTTTAGGGTTTCACATACAGACTGATTTCTTTGCCCATCTTTTTATATTTACAAAACAGCTCAAGTTTCATTCAGACTGGGTGGAGAATGTCTACGGACATCAGTTTTAACATGAGATTCTCATTTGGATTTAGCTCTTGACTTTAACTGGGCCATTCTAACACATGAATCTGATTTAGTCTAAACTGTTCCCTTGTTGCTCTGGCAGTATGTTTACTTCCCAGTGTCAGGTCTTTTGCAGCCTCCAACAGCTTTTCTTCCAGGATTGTCCTGTGTTTAGCTCCATCCGTCTTCAGTTTAGCTAGATGTCCATGTCTTGGTAGGTCTGCAGTTGGTCCATCCTCTCTCCATGATCAGGTGATGGACCGACCAGAGCTCTGTGAGATGTTCAAAGCTTGGACATTTTTCATAACCAAACCCTGCAAATAGACTTAGTAGCTTGTTGTAGCTAGTTGTGAAGAATAGTAGCTTCTCCACAATGTTCTCCCTGACCTGTCTGTTGTGTTCCTTGTTCTTCATGATGCTGGTTGTTCTCTAATGTTCTCTAACAAACCTCAGAGGCCAGAAACAGCTGCATTTATACTCATAATCTAGTTTTTCCTTTGTAAAGAAATAGAAGTTTGGTTTCTGTTATTTTAACTCAAACTCATAAAAGGGTTTTGAAGGATTAAAGATAAAACTCTTAACTGGATGAGTACTTTGTTACTAGTTTGTTTTATTTGTGTGCTTTACAGAAATTCTAGTAGGTAACGTGTAAGGGGATGTTTCATCTTAAATTATATTTTCATTTGAGTTCAGTGCCCTGATAATATGATCTAATGATCAATGCATTTACACAAATTGAAAGCAATTTGTGTTTCTAAAAACTGCCCTCTCATCCCTGCTTTATGCTGCACTAACAAACTGCTACAGCAACACTGAAAGGACAGTGTTGTGAGGCAAGGACGACGTGGTGGATGTTAATTTAGTAGAAATCTGCTATTAATTTAGTTATATATCACTGGATTCTTTGGATTAGTTTGTAAACTGGTAAAAATAAAATTTTCTTGTCACATTTTGAAATTTCTGATTACAATTAACATTGAAAAAAGTCAATGTTCTGAACTCCTGGTCACCAATACTTTTAAAGCTTAATTTATGTCGAACCTGAATTAAATGTATGTTTATAACACTAGACTGACTACGTTGGCGTCTGGTTTATTTCAGAGAACAATTTAAGATTATTTGACTGACTTGGAGAGCTCTTCACGAATAGGTACCAGGTTGTCTCAGAGGACCTCTGGACCCATATGTCCCTGGCAGGTCCCTGAGGTCCTGTGATCAGGGCCTGCTGATGGGGATCCATACTAAATTGAAAATAAAAGGAGACAGAACCTTCTGTTTAGTGGGCCCCAGACTCTTGAACTCTCTTCGTTTGGACTTAAGATCGGTAGACTCTGTGGTCTCTTTAAAAAGATAGGTAAAAACCTATCTGTTTAAATCACTTTGTGATTTTCTGTCTTGAAAGGTACTATATAAATAACCTTACTTACTTGTTCAAATGTCATACCATTATTATGAAACCCCAAAAATCCTGAGTCCCCATGTTCTTTGTTTTGTACCCACTGTGTTAAACTTGGTTGATTCCTAAAAAATGATATTTTGATTTATTCAGTTTTTTTTCTGCTGGCTCAGAGTTGTAAGTCTTAATGAAGTCACACAGATGTGAAGCAGTTATTGGAAAACATAACCGGTTCTGGAAAATATGAAAGCATTTTACCGACCTAGCATAGCTCAAACAGCCATAATTCCCATAAACATGACATTATTTCACAGGAAAATGTTAGTGTGTTCTTTTGGGAAAGTCCATTTCAGAGAAGAACATTTTATTGAATGAAAACATGTCTGTCAGATATTTCTGAGTCTTTCCATGAATATCTCCCCATGCGCTCCCACAGAAACATGGACTATGTGTGTCTGAACATCCACAATGACTTTGCTCAAAAAAGTGAGAACACAGTAAGCTAGTTTATTTAGCAGTTCACTGAATTGAAGTGTGAGTGCACAGTTTGCCCTTGAACATAGTGATGTAATCTGCATGTTGATATTAACGTCTGCTTCTACACTGCTGTGATTTATAAAAGAGAGTTGCTAGAAGATTTGATTTCATTTCTAAAACTGTTAAGCAAATGAATATGCGATGTGTATAATTTGTTTATTTTCCAGCCCTTCATGTCATATACCTGCTTCATTTTGTTCAGATTTGTGTCAGGCAGGAAAACCTATCAGAAGGTCAGAACAGGTCACCACTCAATCACAGAACCTAAACAGAGACACACAACCTCTCCCATGAATGTCCTCTCAATCCAAAGGTGAAAGGTATTGAAAAGAAATGGACCGCGATTTAATGTTGTTGTTAAGGCAAAACAGGGAGAAAAGTACTCTGTTTTTTTAAACTTCATGAGGGCTTGAGTTCAAAATGAATGGCTCTTTTTAAAAAACAGACATTTATTCTAATTTCAACATTCTATTCTATTCTATTCAGTTCAATGTTGGCTGTTCCTTTTTTTTCCTGTTTTTTTTACATTTCAAACATATCAAATTAATTTAAAATGAAAGTCAAGTATGAAATGTATTTGTGGGTCAGATATGCAATGATTTAATACAATTACATGTATATTTCGATGTTCTTATTTAACAAACAAAAAACTGCTTTATTTAATGACAATGAAAAAGAAACTAAGGGAAAAAACCTTAGGGATAAGTCTTTTATGATCTTTCTGATGATAAAAACAGGCAGTCCTTTTATAATAAAATGCAAAACTGACAAATACATATAAAAATGCTTTATTTTACAAATAGGTTTTTGTGGAATAAAACAGTAAAAGGTCAAGGACAAAACTTTGTGGTACACCATTATTTACACAGGAAATATCACATTGAATGTTTGCAATAATTACACTTCAGTTTGAGTGTTTGATTCTAACCATTGCTCTGTAATAGGAGGTCATGAAAATCATTATTACAAATGCTCTGCTAAAACAACGTAGCAATAAAATAAATATGAAGTTCCTATCTTGGCTTTCTCTGAACAGAATGGAGTGCTTTACTGTCCCTTAAGTGACCAAGAAGTTTATTGGAAACTATGTTGAGAAAGACAAAGTGTAAAACAGGGACCGGGCGGTAGTTTTCACATCTGCCCAGTCCGCAGTAGATTCATTCGTTCTGAGTTTTATAATAACAGATTCAAACTCAGTGGAAGGATCCATCCATCCACAGTGACAGTCAGAAGTTTATACTATGCTCAACATCAGCATGGATTACAAAGCAAACAACTTCAAAAATGTTTTAAACAAGAACCTGTTGAACAACTTTGAATTTATTGTGGATTTGCTGTTATTTACACAAGTTCAAAATTATACATATAGGAATTTGAAACACCTGATTTTATCCAAGCTTCAACCATCTTGTTGAGGATTTGTAGTAAAGTTGGGGAATTTAGAGACCATCTTCCTTGTTCATTATTCCATCCACTGCCAGCCAAACAGTCCTGCATCATGATACCATCACCACCATGTTTGACAGTTGGTACAGCTTTCTTGAAAGCATCGCCTTGTCATTGTGGTCAAACAGCTAAGTCTTTGTCTCCTCTGACCATAAAACTATACTTCAGAAGGCATTTGGCCTGTCCATGTGGACAGCTGCAAACCTCAGTCACATACTGTATGAAGGTCTCTGTTATAGAGTGGGGGCTTCTGTCTTGGGAGGCTTTCTCTTACTTGACCATGGTCAGTAACATTGGTGTTCCAACATCTTCCAGTTGATGATAGTCTTGGGCCGTGGTGGTTCCTGTGTTGTTCCAAATAAACCTGAGCCTTGAGTCAGAAGGTTGAAATCAAAACTGGTTTTGAAATGGACAAAACATGCTAACATTAAGCTTCTTGAATAGCCCTGACCTCAACCCTAGAAATAAAAGAAGTTTGTTTAAAAGCAGGGTCTGAATGTAGTCTGTAGTTGCTGCCAAGACAAATGGTCAAATGTCCAGCCAGAATTATTCCAGAAGCTTTTCCATGCCTGCAAAAAGCATGTAGTGTCCTTGCAACTTGCTAAGGACATTGAAGTTGTTTGTTAAGTATTCATACCATGCAGAAAAAATGATGGGCCAAATTATTAAATATTATACATAAAATATTTATAATTTCTGATATTTCAAATAAAAAAGAATAATTTAAAACATTTTTAAATTGAGTGAGAGCAACATCAGATGTACAGGGGTTGGACAATGAAACTGAAACACCTGTCATTTTAGTGTGGGAGGTTTCATGGCTAAATTGGACCAGCCTGGTAGCCAGTCTTCATTGATTGCACATTGCACCAGTAAGAGCAGAGTGTGAAGGTTCAATTAGCAGGGTAAGAGCACAGTTTTGGTGCACGTCTTGCTGGCGCATCTGTGACCAAGACAGCAAGTCTTTGTGATGTATCAAGAGCCACGGTATCCAGGGTAATGTCAGCATACCACCAAGAAGGACGAACCACATCCAACAGGATTAACTGTGGACGCAAGAGGAAGCTGTCTGAAAGGGATGTTCGGGTGCTAACCCGGATTGTATCCAAAAAGCATAAAACCACGGCTGCCCAAATCACGGCAGAATTAAATGTGCACCTCAACTCTCCTGTTTCCACCAGAACTCTCCGTCGGGAGCTCCTCAGGGTCAATATACACGGCCGGGCTGCTATAGCCAAACCTTTGGTCACTCATGCCAATGCCAAACGTCGGTTTCAATGGTGCAAGGAGCGCACATCTTGGGCTGTGGACAATGTGAAACATGTATTGTTCTCTGATGAGTCCACCTTTACTGTTTTCCCCACATCCGGGAGAGTTACGGTGTGGAGAAGCCCCAAAGAAGCGTACCACCCAGACTGTTGCATGCCCAGAGTGAAGCATGGGGGTGGATCAGTGATGGTCTGGGCTGCCATATCATGGCATTCCCTTGGCCCAATACTTGTGCTAGATGGGCGCGTCACTGCCAAGGACTACCGAACCATTCTTGAGGACCATGTGCATCCAATGGTTCAAACATTGTATCCTGAAGGCGGTGCCATGTATCAGGATGACAATGCACCAATACACACAGCAAGACTGGTGAAAGATTGGTTTGATGACCATGAAAGTGAAGTTGAACATCTCCCATGGCCTGCACAGTCACCAGATCTAAATATTATTGAGCCACTTTGGGGTGTTTTGGAGGAGCGATCAGGAAACGTTTTCCTCCACCAGTATCACGTAGTGACCTGGCCACTATCCTGCAAGAAGAATGGCTTAAAATCCCTCTGACCACTGTGCAGGACTTGTATATGTCATTCCCAAGACGAACTGACGCTGTATTGGCCGCAAAATGAGGCCCTACGCCATACTAATAAATTATTGTGGTCTAAAACCAGGTGTTTCAGTTTCATTGTCCAACCCATGTATTTTTCCAGCAGCCATGCTAAAGTGTATCAGTGGTTCCCAGTAAACCACGGTAACAGTTTGTTAGTATGTATTCTTCCACAGCGTCCAGTCATGCTTTATAACTGAAACTGTACATCATCAGCATCAAATAACTTGTTTTTTTTACTCACCGTGACAGCCGGACCGAGCAGCTGTATTGATTCTTTAAAAATAATGCATTTGTGACCTGGCCGAGAACACAGCATCACAATCAGGAGAAAGCTGACAAACGTCCTGGTATGGCCTCCACGTCAAAAGGAATAAAAATCTCTTACTAGTAAAGGGTGCTCTGAGACAGAATTATGAGTCAGCCATTGAAATGTCAACTGTCCAAAAACAGCACAGTACCGAACCATAATGGATCTTGGCTGCACAAAGCCTGGGCAGATTCTTCATCCAAAAAAAACACAAAACTTTGTCCGTTTTACTCTTGTAGTTTTTTTTTTTTTTTTTTTACATCATATTAGTATTATATTAAAAAAACTTTATTTGTAATACATATTTGTGAAGTCCAGAAAACAGTGTCACATATAAAAAAGCATAAATTCTGCTTGTAATATTGTCATTTATGCTTATTTAACAATATTATTGTCTCGATTGTCACTTATATTTTAGGTTTTTATTAATGGATTGATTCTTTAGATCAATAATTTGCATTTTTCCTTTAATTCTACCTTCTTGTTTGGTAAAAACACTGCATATATATTTACATCAAAGAACTATTTCTGATTTCCCACCAAATTTGTATATTTAGATTTAAAAGGATACATTGAGAGCAAAGTGGAACTGTAGTCAAATCGTTCGTTTGTATGCAAAAACCTTCCCAATAAAGCTGATTCTGATTCGTTTACTATTGCCTTTGGATCGGATTAAAGGTAATTGTAATAATTAGCTTTTGAAGTGCGCATGCCCCTAAAAATCTGATATCAAAGTATTTTAAACCGTTTCAAATATGTGTCTTACTTTTTCTAGTTTGGAGATGTTTTTAGGACAAGATCAGTTCATTACATTAAATGATGTATGATTTGTGTCAGAGAGTTGAAACTTAAACACAACTAGGACAAAGATCCCAAACAGACATCAAGACTGCCCTTGGAATGGTTACGTTGGCTAACAATAAACTTCTTGAAAGATCATACACCCTAATTCAAATCAAGAGACGATGCTTAAAGGACATGTCAGTGCCAGGACAACAATCAACATAATGGGGTCTAACGGCTCTGGTAAGAATAGTGGCCAAATATCTCACCAGAATCATTCCAAATACTTGTTAATGGCTACAGAAAGTGTGTTGTTACTTTTCATTTTGCTGAGGGACATTTATAAGTGGAGATGTATGTAAATAGTTGAGCCTGTATGTGTAATTATGAACCAGTGGGAATTAGAGAAACTTTATATTCAATTGAAAGTTAGGCACAAAATTCTTGTTTTAAAATGAACTGCAGTTTTATGCTGTATAAACATTCCAACCTGTAAATAGAACAGTTTAAATGCATAATTAAAACAGTAAACTTAATATAACGTTTATGTTGATGAATATAAAAGTAATTTACCTACAAATAAAAACCCATTCTAAATGTCAGCAGTAAAAAAGGATCCTGTGGCAGTTTTTGTTAAATGAGTTTTTACTCCTGTCTGTTCAGCAGTTATCGCTGGTTTCATGTTAAGTTTATTCCCCAAAGCTTTGACTACCGTCCATCTCTGATAGCTGCCTCTCTGGACAGCTTAGGATTTCTGCCCAACCTTTTTTGGAAACACAATTATATCAGTTTATTACAGTAGTAAGATGAGATGTTGCTGCTTCTTATGCTGAGTTTGATCTTGACTCTGAGGTCAGCTCATCATGCGTAAATTGTGTTTCCCAGGCAACATATTCTGTATAAGAAATCCTGATGAAGGCAGTGAGGGTAGATCTCTATCAGGGAAATCATTCAGTGGCTTCAAGAAACGATGATCTCACAGACTGAATATTTTAGACATCAACACACAATTTCAATATTATCAAGGATCCAAAACAGACACAGTAAATGTGTGGGCCTGTGTCGCACTGTTTTCTTTTTTATTTTTGCCACGTACAGTCATATTCATTGAATAATGGTATGTGTTCCAATGAGGCAATGAGGCTCGATTAAGAACATCTTTTAAGAATAACAACATTTAACTCCTGAGGTTTGCAGATGACACAGTTGGTTTGATCCAGGACAACGACGATGCTACATATAGACTGGAGGTGGATCGGCTTGTTCACTGGTGTGGTCAAAACCACCTGGAGCTTAACCTGTTCAGGAGAAAATTCCCCACACTGTGTCCCCTCACCATCCTCCACAACAATATGGGTTCCTAGGAACCACCCTATCCTGGGACCTGCGATGGACCTCACACATAGACAGTGTTAGGAAGAAGGCCCAGCAGAGACTGAATTTCCTGGGGCAATTCTAGAGTACAACGTGCCACAGGAGCTGCAGGGCATCTTCTACACATCCATCACTGTATAGTTTGGCTCTTCAAAACAGGACAGGTTCAAATTGCAATGAACAATGAAGTTTGTTGCAGCCTTTTCAGGTGTTGTGCGACTACTGTTTTTGTTACTCTAGGTTTTGACTGGATGTCTGTCAATAAATGTTAATGTCCTTACATGTTTGTTAATACAGAAATCCAGGCAAAAGTTATAACTGTCTGTTTTAAACTTAGAAAGATCTTTATGAGTCTAAAGAATATGAATAGTATTAATTTTCCTTTGGTTGCATAATGAGTTGTAGACCTCACATTACCCCTTGTCTGTATCTGATTGGTTGATCAGTCCCTTTTGATGACTCCTGTAATGACTCTTCCTTCATAACTACATGCTGCCAGTGAGCACACATTTAAACCTTAGAATCCATGAGGAAGATTTTGTTTGTGCCAAGTAAAACAGAGGACTGATCAACCTTTAAGGATCTGTTTGAGATAAATGTGTTTCAGTGAAAAGTTCAGTGAGGGGTGAAACAGTTTGATTTCAGGCTGAGTAAGGTGCTTCCAGGTATTAGAACTCAGATTTAAGCCCTAAAATCATTTTCTTTGGGCTCATGAAAGGACAATAATTTCTTGCTAAATGTTTAAGCTTTTATCAGTTTAGATATTAAAATTTCAAACGCCCATTCCCTAGATTAAATTTCCCCTTCAACTTGGTGTGCAGATTAGTTATTGTTTTGGTCTTTGCTCACTAGATGTTTGTTTGTGTGTTTCTTTGCCTATTTTAATCATTAGAGATATTTCCTGCATCAGTTTTAAAGTGGCTCAATATCACAACACAGCTCATCTTCCTACACTACTGAAACACAAGGAAGATACACCTAAGTGTAACAGGGGAATTCTAAGGTCACTCCTGAGATAAGTCATTAAACCTGCAGCAATAATTTACACAAAGTCTTAAAGTTTTCTTCCATAAAAAGATTTATCTGATTTATCTGGAATACTAATCAATACCTTACTGGTTACACAGTTACAACATATGAACTTTTGTGAACTTGCTCTAAATACTTTCTCTACTTCAGATGTTGCCACACAATCAGGTACATAGCAGCTACATTTCTTTGTTAAACAAGGAGCTACTTCCTGATCTGTTTTGAACCGCAGCACAAAGGTTAATGCCACAAAATCCTGTGTTGTTGATGCGTTTGACTGATCAAAACTGCCTTTAATCCAAGTCTGCAGCGTTTAGGGGAGCATGTGTATTTTTTCGGTCTCCTCGTGTACTTCGATTTGTTGGCTGTTTAATCTTCAATTGCGACAATGGTCATTGAGAAAGGGACTAGAGCTGCAGCGTCGGGTCTTTTAGACGTGTAACGTGCAAAAAAAGCGTGTTAATTGTCCTTGACTGTTGAAAGTAAATTAATTATTGATCCCCTTCTTGATTCCTCTTCTGTACTTATGCACTCTTACAAATCCTTTTAACTCTGGCTTGAAGTAAGAAAATTTACTCCTTTTTCCATCATTATGCAGGGTGGGAAGAGAGCAGCCTGCATAAACCTTTTCAACCAATGTCGTCTTATTTTGTTTCTGCTTGTGGTTGTGAAGTGTGCTTAACAGACTTGCCAGAAATGATCACAACCCTTTTCTGTAATCTGGTGCGATGACCTGTCTCTTGCATCACCCCCCCATTCTTTAATCTTCCAAATAGCTTTTCATTCATGTTTTTGTCTCTTTCTGCTTTCTTGCAGCCCATACCACACACGTGTTTTCTCACCTCCACACCAGTGGTTGTAACAAATGAAAAGGAGGAGAAGATGAATAAAAACTGGTGCAGAGGTCTAAAGGCTGTGTTGTGAATTGATGACAGTGAATGTAAAGGTGTGGAAGCAGTTCAGACAACATCATCATTATTCCGTGTATTGATTTTTCCCAGCAAGAAGGAAGCCGTTGCTTTATGTTAGAAAGAGATGTAAACAAAATCCAACATGATATAAGCTGCAGATATTTATATGCAGCTGCAGATGTCAAACGCTTTGGAAGAAAGATTCACTTTAAAACCAGACAAACACCAACATTTTTATGCAGTTTAGTCTAGCAAATGTTGAAGGATGAATGTTGAGAAAGACAGGTGCTATTATAGATGTTTACACTCTCATGTTTGATGGCAGGTGCTTTGATCTGTAGATATTAAGTGAAATTTGGTCATTAGACATATTTAGGCATATTTATTTTTCCATGGGTGAAAACTGTATAGACAAGAAAACAAAGGAGTTTTTTTGAGACACTCATTAGTTTGGATAGTTTGATGAAAACCTTGTCATAAAAGTAATGTTTTGCCCTTTTATTTAAAGCTGGAGTTAATTATGAGTACAAATATGTGCAGTTAGTCATTAAACGATTACTTTTCACTGGCAGCTTCTTTTTGTGTTAGACGTAGCAACACAATGTGAACTTAAATTCCTTATGTAAAAAAGCCAGTCCACCTATGTTAATTATGACAAGATTAATATTGGACAATGATTACAATAGCTGGAAAAGTAAAAGTCATTCTTTACTCTCAATTTAGGATTTAATTTATCACCAGAAAACATCCTGCTAATAATCTCACATCCCAGCAAAGCACCAGTGAAACACAACCTAACCTTGACACACTTAGATACTTAACAATCAGTCAGATGTGCTGGACGCCAGCTGTTCAAGGCACATTTATTTATATAGCACTACAGCAACAAGACAATTCAAATTGCTTTAAATGATGAAAAACGTGACAAAAACGTAAAAAAGTATGTTGCAGTAGCAAGATAAAGGAAAGTTAAAAAAAAGTAAAAAAAATTTGGATTACAGACTAAAAGGATTAAATTTTTATATTTTAGGGCTGAACAAGCCACCCTGTCAGAAAATCAAATATTTTGAACCAGTCATTGATGCATTCTGTGCTTTTTGGTCAAATATTTATCTTAACATGTAATCAAAAACAAGGCAATGTCCACCTGCACTGGGCCCGGCAGGGAGATCACTAATCAGAGATTAAGCCAAAAAGCCTATAGTAACGCTGGAGGAGGTGAGGATTTCCACAGTTTAGGTGAATGAATCTGTTGACGGGACAACTATTAGCTTAGTACTCCACAAATGTAGACTTTATGGAATACTGGCTACAAGAAATCCATCGTCGAAAGCCATAGAATGTCCTGTTTGCAGTTTGCCACACAATTTGTAGGGGACACAGCAACCCGGTGGTACAACATCCTGAGAACAAATCTAAACCTTTTGTTCTGTATTCAAAAAGGTGATATGTGAAGGAAAGGTAACACTTCACAGTACCTTGAACATACCATACACACTGTAAAACATAGTGATGGCAGCATTATGCTGTGGGAATGCTTTTTTTCAGCAGGGACAAGGTTACTGGTCACAATTGATTGATAGATAGATGGAGCTAAATGCAGGACAATCCTGAAAGAAAGCCCAGAAACTGAGGTGGAACCTCTAGCAGGAAAACACCAAACTACCTAATTATCAGCCTGAGCTGCTGCTACATAGCAAAAATCCATGAACACACAACAAACAATCCCATGGCTTTAGAAAGAGGATGGATGATTTAAGCTTCTGCTCTTCTGACAATCTGTGCTGCCGTGGTACCGTTGGCTTATACGCAAACAAAAACAATAAGGGGAGATTCAACTTCTGTCCCTGTTAACTACATATTTGTCTCTCTTATGGAAAACTATTATGTTCATTTCTGCTACCTTTGAAAAGTCACCATTGATCTTGACTGTTGTAACCTTCAGCCAGGGGCTGAATTATATAGAAACATGTAGGGATGCATGATATATCTGCATTAACACTGGTATTAGCTGTTGTTAGTAATTTTTCACATATCGGTATTGGTCCCTTAAGTAAAACCCGGCCGATATTAGTAACTGATATTTATTTTTATCTTGTTGCCATTTGTGTGTGTGTTTCAGGAGGGGAAGGGGTTGGCCATGTGGTATTTGTTTGGTCATGTGACAGCCATAGTGATGCATCGCAGAATTGTGGGGAGTTTATTAGAAGCAGAGAAAGAATGTCAGGGTTGTGGTTGTTTATTCACACAGTCAAATAGGTAGGGAATTATATATATATAATATAAATAATACCGGTTATTGACTTTCAGTGTTTAACCCTTTCTCTCTCACGATTGACGATTGACTGAGCTTTTACTGTAACTAACTCTATGTGCTCTCTTTCAGACTCTAACCTTGAAAACTGGCTCAGAGTTTATCTGTTCTTTCTTTCTAGGTGAAACGACTAAAGGAGCTACATCCATTAACATTTACTTTTCCTTCTCATAGAAAGTACTCCTGAATCAGTGCTTATTTGTTCTCTTTGTGTCTCTGCTCTGTTCTCTCTAACCCCCAGTCGGTCGTGGCAGATGGCCGCTCACACTGAGCCTGGTTCTGGTTCTGCTGGAGGTTTCTTCCTGTTAAAAGGGAGTTTTTCTTCTCCACTGTCGCTACATGCATGCTCAGTATGAGGGATTGCTGCAAAGTCAACGCCAGTGACTGTCCACTGTCTCTACATGTTCATCCGGGAGGAGTGAATGCTGCAAGTCACTGACTGGATGCAATCTGCTGGGTTTCCTTAGATAGAAAAACTTTTTATCCAATTTGAATAAATAACTGAATCTGACTGCACTGTTCAATGATTAGGATTAATTGGAATGTATGTACCTGACTTTTGTGAAGTGCCTTGAGACGAAATGTGTTGTGAATAGAAATAAAACTGAATTGAATTGAATTGAATTCATTGCGTCCCAGCTCTGCTCCTCCCACTAAATTAAAGCATGCAACACAAAAGTAGCAAAGTGGCTTTAAAAGAATTTTTTTTGTAGAGCACATCTCTGACTCAGTTAATCTCAGCTTTCCTCACAGTTTTTCTGGAGCTGAATGCACCATAAATTGGACATCGATTTTAGTTAATGAGCCCTCTGGTAAATTATGTTTTTTTTCAAAAATTATGTGATGTCAGCAAATGTCACAAAGCATGAAGGTTGCCCTTTGCTAACAGGAGAATTGAGCAGGTGACAGATAGACACAGCTGTCTTCATGGCCACACAGTGAGAGGTCTAATCAAGCACAAGAAGTGTGAACACTTGTGTGGGATGACCTGCGTCTTTAAAATGCCAAGCATTATGACCAAATGCAGCATGCTTCTTTACAGCTTTTTAGCTCAATTATAAGCCCTTTATGTTAACATTGTAGAATACTAATGAAATGCTAATAGTCAGTGACTTGATATTAATATGCTGATGTTTGATATTATTTGAAAGCATGTTAAATGATTTTTGATAGACTTGCTGTGCTGTTTCTTCTTTCTTCTTGATGAATTTATGCTTCATTCTTATTCACATAATAACCCACCATGTTTGAGCAGCATTTTCGAATAGCTAATTTATTAAACTCACTGAATGTTCAATTAAATTAGCTTCTCTCTGAAACCACCTTGTGGCATATTTTGTAAAAAGTGAACTTTTGGAAACCCTGCTGTTCTTACAAAAATAGCTTGCTGCCATGTAATCTAATGTATCCTGATACTACAAGAAATATCCAGAAATGCACCAGCATCAGTCTGAGTCAGACTGAATGTCATATCTAAAACTGTCTATTTGACAGCTGTTTGGTGAATGTGGAGCAGAGGCACATAAACTCAATTCACACTCATTGCTCTTGGTGACTTGAGCTGTTCTTATTCTTCCATCTTTATCATTGAAGGACCTTGAATCTCTCTCTAGCATTTCTCCTACAATAATTGCAATAGAGATTTGGAGAGATTTCAGGCTTTACTGTGCCCTCTGTGTTGGAAGGGAGCTGGTCATCTCTTTCAGGCTGAGATCTTTGTAGCAATCTAACCCATTGAATTTAGAGTCAGGTTAACTATAAAGGCTCTATAACAGGGCGTTTATGCACTGAAGCATATTAATAATGTGGCTTTAAATAAGAGCTAAAGATACAAGGTTATTCTATAGGATGACAAACTTACTTTTACCTGACTTCTCTCACTGTCTGTCAGGTTTAGCAGATATTTGCAGAAGTTCAAAAGAGTTTACTAAAATCTACAAATATATATCAGAAGTATAAAAGTGGTTAGCAAGGAAACTACATTGTAAATAAAAAATGAAATTAATATGATATAATTGTTACACCAGTATAAGAATATAGAGAATTAAATGTGTTGTTGAAAATGTATAGTTGTTTACAGTGACTCCTGAGAAGACAATTCACAGAAACATTGAAAACAAGGGTTTTCTGTTTTTAAACCTCTTCTTTTCTTACCAATTTGTTGCCTACTGAACAGTCATATCATCAATCAGCCTTAAAGACATTTATTATATCTTTAAGAGATACATTATGTCTTTAAGAAGATTATTTTAATTATACTTTTTTGTAGTTGGTAATGATAGCAGCATATTACTCTGTGTGAATCAGAAGCTTAGCTGGGATTGAGAGACATGCTCCCTGTTGCTTCCAGGACGTTAGTCCATTTAAAGACTTCCACACGACATTAATGCAGTCAGACCTTTCCATTACATGACCCATAAATGATTCAGGAGCCACTGTGTTTGTTGCAAATAGCCAATCGTATTTCATAAACCCCTGATTTTAAAAACAAAAATCAGAGGTTTTCATCAGCAAGAGTTCTGAAGAAAATTAAAAAGAGAGATCATATTTCTCCTATTTTAGTTTCCCTTCATTGGCTCCCTGTTAAATCCAGACTACAATAAAATAATTCTCCTCCTCACATATAAAGCCCTTAATGATCTAGCTCCGTCATACATCAGAGATGTGATTGGTCCATATGTTCCTAACAGAGCACTTTGTTCTCAGACTGCAGGTTTACTGGTGGTTCCTAGAGTCTCTAGAAGTAGAATGGGAGGCAGATCCTTTAGTTATCAGGCTCCTCTCCTGTGGAACCAGCTCCCAGTTTTAGTCTGTGAGGCGGACACCCTGTCTACTTTTAAGGCTAGGCTTAAAACTTTTCTTTTTGATAAAGCTTATAGTTAGAGTGACTTAGGTTGTCCTGAGCTATCTCTGTAGTTATGCTGCTATAGGCTTAGGCTGCTGGAGGACATAATGACCACTTTCATTCTCTCTGCTACATTCTCATACTACTCTCCAATTTTGTGTTATTTGCTGTTATTTCAGCTTTTAACTCTATATTCTCTCTCTGTTTTTTCTCTTTCTAGAAGCTACATCTGACCTGACTCTGTGTTTAACTGCGAGACCTTCCTGAAGGGGGGCATCTTCCGAGCTGCTGCTGCCAACAACTTAATGCTCACCTTCTACCGATGATACACCTGGCCCTGTCTTTCAGTGTTTAACCCTGTCTCTCCTAGCTACTGTGACTCTATGTGCTCTCTTTCATATACAAGACTTGAAAACTGGCTCAGAGTTCATCTGCTTAGCTGTCTTTCTCTCCTAGATGAAGCCACTAAAGGAGCTATAACCATTAATGTTTTACTTTTCTTTTCCATAGAAAGTACTCCTGGATCAGTGCTTCTGTGTTCTGCTTCGGTGTTATTTTTCTGTCTCTGCTCTGTTCTCTCAAACCCCCAGTCGTGCATAGCCGCTCACAATGAGCCTGGTTCTGCTGGAGGCTCTTCTCCTGGAGGTTCTGCAAGTCACTGACTCGATGCAATCTGCTGGGTTTACTTAGATAGAAAACGTTTTAACCAATTTGAATAATAAACTGAATCCGACTGCACTGTTTGATAGCATCAATTGCAATGTATGAACCTGACTTGAAATCTGTATGATTGGATTAAATTGACTTTGTAAAGTGCCTTGAGACGACATGTTGTGAATTGGCGCTATATAAATAAAACTGAATTGAATTGAAAATCCAGCCTATCCATTCATCCATCTGTCTGTCCGTCCGTCAGTCCGTCCGTCAATCTATCTTCATTTTTAATAAACTTAGATATTATTGAAAAGTTTATTTATTTCAGTAACTCTGTACGTGAAAATATGTATTTTCTAACATGTTTCTAAAAGAATCACATATTTTGGCACCAACTCCAATACTTTATTTTCTCACAGCCACACGGCTGCATTTGATACATTTTAACCGGAATTCAAACGGATGCAGATTGTTAATTGAATCTGTGACTCATTTGGAGCCACTTCCTGTATAGCTGCCTGTAATACGTAGCTATTTACTGAATGACTAAAATATTAAATTTATTAAATGCCTTATATAAGAGGAGCTCTAATGAAGAGACAAAAAATCAGCCAAGTTGATTTCTTAGACCTAAAGCTATTAATTAAATAATTCTGCAACCACACCTAAACTCTCCACTGCTCTGGTTTATTCTGAACCAAAACAAATACTATAAATATCAACATAAAAAAGTGGCTCATTGTCATGGCAGCTTATTTAAATTTTGCCAAAAGATGAGAATGGATAAATTAGGCGTAAAAAAAGCTAAATAAAGAGCCAGGCATGTCAGCCTGGTATGTGTGTGTGTGTTTTAACTGTTTATGTGTGTCCCTTGCTGCAATGATTTCCTGCCAGTCTTGAGGGTACTGTTATCTCCTTGACTTGTCTTTACCTCGAGCGAGTGGCACTCTCTCCACCGACCTAATTCTGCAGCTGTGCCAGGTGAGAGCAGCAACCTCATTTAGCTAAATGTTTTTTTCTTTTTTCCCTCAGAATTTAAGCTTTAAAAGGAGTTCAACTTATCTTGCTCTTTCCCCACATCGCACACCTTTCTCTGTATTCAATTGAATCTAACATATCCTTTCTTGCTATCTTTCCCTTCACATCACAAGATTATTAATGTATAACTGAAACCCACCTCCTCATTTTATCTGCACCAGATAGTGCTCAGATAGCACAAGCTAATTTTGGAGGATGACACTGCTGAGTGCTCGCGATAAGCAGCTCACAATGAGCGGGGCATTATTTCCTCTCACACAGGTTCTAGTCTTCCTCAGGTGGAAATCACTGTAAACACAGCGTGTCCCAGATCTTAGAGATTGCAGAAAATGCTGAACATATTTTGCATCATTACTCTGTACTCTGAGCCGTGCATCCCTGTTTGCATAGTACATCATCTTACATAATTAGAACCTGACTGTTATTTCTGCATTTAGTAAGTATTGGTATGTAAACAAATGTAAGGGTTTGTTTGTGAGAGAACAAATGCAGTAGAGTGTTGAGTTTGAAAGGGTTTGCTGCAAACAGAGATGAAATGAGCGAAACTGTCTCAGAGGAAATTATCGATATTGTAACCAAACACTGTTGTGCAGCTTTCTTCACAGATAACAAGTGCCTTAAGAGACGTCTTCTCATAATTAACAAAGAAGTTGAGAAACAGCAGAGGGCTCCAGTTTGTTGGTTGGCACAGAAACCTGTTTAGCATTCCACACTTAGAACCCACGGTGCAACTGAGTATCATATGAAATGTATTATTAATTTCCAAGCCTTCAGAAAAATCGACCTCAGTATTTGTCTGACTTAATCATGTTTATATTATCTTGCCTATAGCATGTAAATCATTCTAAAACAGCTTTAATTACACTGGAGTGGAGTTTGTCATCAGCTGAGGCAGAGATTAGATTCAAGGACAGGATTATATTATTGATATCAGACTTTTTGTTGTCTCTTGTTCTGGATATGTGTTACTAGGCTGACATGTATACTCTGTGTGTGTGTGTGATCTTATCTGGCTTGAGAGATAATTGGAATTTATAGGAGGTAATAGATTACATGGTTGTACGTACTGCTGAGCTGACAACAGCGCTGAAGTAATATATATCATATCATGGCTCTTCAATTTCTTAGAGTGGTATAAAATGGAAAGCCCATGGCAGGGTGATACTGAGGAATCTGACACAGATTGAAGCTGCTGTCCTCGGATTTACACTTCTGACTCCAAATATGAAACCAGGTGCAGGTGTGGTCTTAACCTGGGGATTTTGTAGCAGCATCCCATTATCTTTTAAAACGTCTTTTGGTCTCAAAGGATGTGTTAGCTGCTTTTATCTGTTTTTACATCTCTAGTTTGTACTTTTTTAACTTCTTTCTACACTCTTAGCCACTTCTGATCACAGAACAGAAAACATCAATTTATTGGAGAGCATGTGCAGTTCCAGGAAAACATGAATGTGAGAAAATATAACTGCATTAACATATTCCATTTAAAAACTGTTAAAACTTGACAATAAAATGAGTTCATGTCAGTAAAATATTTACAAACCTTTCCAAAATATTCACACCCATGGAAACCTTTTACATTTG
This sequence comes from Crenichthys baileyi, assembly GCA_036173005.1. Lineage (NCBI taxonomy): Eukaryota > Metazoa > Chordata > Actinopteri > Cyprinodontiformes > Goodeidae > Crenichthys > Crenichthys baileyi. The sequence continues at coordinate 944,141 of JAHHUM010000591.1, forward strand.
TCACATTTTAACCACAAACTCCAGTGTATTTTATTGGGATTTTATGTATTAGACCAACATGTTTTAGCACATTGTAAAGTTTATGGAGATATAATTAAAAAAAACGTGTCCCTCACATCAAGTCAGTACTTTCTAGAAAGTGTTTTATAGTATGTCTCTACCAGCTTTGTTCACCTAGAGACTGAAATTCTTGCCCTTTCGTCTTAGCAAAAAAAAACTCAGTCATATTGAATGGTGAGCATCTATGAACATCAGTGTACATGTCTTTGTGGGGTGCCTTGAAACGACATTGTTGAAAATAAGTGCTGTTTACCTAAATAATCTGAACTAAAACTTTCTGTGTAGTTATGCTGCTATAGGCTTAGGCTGCTGGAGGACATAATTGCCACTTTCACCCTCTTCGCTACATTCTCACACTACTCTCCAATTTTGCATTATTTGCTGTTATTTCAGCTTTTAACTTTGTTCTCTCTTTTCTCTTCCTAGAAGCTACACCTGGCCTGACTCTGTGTCTACCTGTGACACCTTTCTGGAGAGAGGCATCATCCACGCTTCTGCTGGCAACAACTTAATGCTCACCCTCTACCGATGATCCACATGGCCCTGTCTTTCAGTGTTTAACCCTTTCTCTCTCCTAGACATGGCGATTGACTGAGCTTTTACTGTAACTAATTATATGTGCTCTCTTCAGACTCTAAACTTGAAAACTGGCTCAGAGTTTATCTGTTCCTTCTTTCTAGGTGAAACAAAAAGACTTAAAGGAGCTACATCCATTAACCATTTACTTTTCCTTTCCCATAGAAAGTACTCCTTGGATCAGTGCTTCTTTGTTCTCTTTGTGGTCTCGGCTATGTTCTCTCTAACCCCAGTCGGTCGTGGCAGATGGCCGCTCACACTGAGCCTGGTTCTGCTGGAGGTTTTTCCTGTTTAAAATGGGGAGTTTTTCCTCTCCACTGTCGCTACATGGCATTGCTCAGTATGAGGGATTGGCTGCAAAGGCAACGCCAGTGACTGTCCACTGTCTCTACATGGTCATCCAGGAGGAGTGAATGCTGCAAGTCACTGACTGGATGCAATCTGCTGGGTTTCCTTAGACAGAAAAACTTTTTATCCAATTTGAATAAATAACTAATTCTGACTGTACTGTTCAATGGTTAGGACTAATTGGAATGTATGTACCTGACTTTGTGAAGTGCCTTGAGACAACATGTGTTGTGAATTGACGCTATATAAATAAACTGAATTGAATTGAATTAAATGTCTTGCAACAGGTTTAGGTCTGGACATGGACTGGGCCATTCTAATACATAAATAAGTAATATCAGTACTGGTGACAGATTCTACCCCCTGAGCTGTGCATCCCTGCAGCTCCTCCAGAGTTACCATGGGCTTCTGAACTGCTTTTCTGATAAATGCTCTCATTGATCAGTCTGTCAGTTTAGGCTGACTGCTATGTCTTTGTAGTTTTGCATTTATGAAGTGCTTTCTCCACTGTGCATACTCTGCATAATATTCTAGTTTTGTGTTTAGATGAGTTTTTGGTGACTTGTGAACACAATTTGTTGCAGTCAATTTTATTTAGGGGTATCAGGTTAAAAGTTAAATTTTTTTGGCACTAGGGCCCTTTATCAACAGTTACCAGACTGGAAATGGACAGAGAAAGAACTGGGGAAGAAATGTAGCAAAGCCCTCAAGGTCGGGAATTAAACCCAAGACTTCACCAAGGACTATAGCTTCCATATATGGGGCGCCCGCTCTACTGCTACACCTCGCAGCGCCCCAGGGGATGTGTAATTTATATGCATACCACAATTTGGGTGTTTCTTTTTTATTGTAAAAAAATTTAAACCATGTTTAATTTTCACTTCACAGTTGTGCACCACATTGATATTTTTTATTTCCCAATTAAATATATTTACGTTTGTGGTTGCAACAGTACGAAATGTGAAGAAGGTCAATGATAATGACTACTTTTGTAAGGAACTGTTTGTGGTTACCTAAGGTAGTCTGGGTCTCAGCCTGAAGGAGCAACAGGGACTCCCCTGATTGTGGGCGCACCATCTGCAGGGAAGGTATTGAGGACAGGGTAATGTGACCTGGCTGGCAGGTGAGGGCGGAGTCCTAGGCATGCTGATTCTACTTATCATAATTCAGCTCAGTTTAAAGTCAACTAAAGACAATTTACAGAGATTAAAATCCAATTTGAATCCAGTTATATACAATTCAGTTCAGTGCCATTCATTTCTGTATTGCTAATTCAGTCCAGTTAAAGTTCAATCCAGCACAGGTTGTCAGAGTTCGGATTTCCATTTTTGTCATTTTATTCTTTCTTCTTTATGAATGTGTAGAAAACCTCATAATTTTACATTTTCTTTAGGAAACCCTGGGTAAGGGTTTCCTTTCAGATAGGGTCTGAAATGAATGGTTTCTTTATTCTTTGCACAGTAAGATGAATTCTAACCATTTTGCTGGATATAATATTCTTTGTCAAAACCACAATTTAGGTGGATGGATGCAGAGATTCTTGTCTTATTCAAATGAATATGTGACAAATGAGTTTCTCTCGAAGCCATAAGATACATTATTAGCATTTTATTATAACTAATGATGTGGGTGATCTGGATTATGTAGAGAAGATAAATCATTTCCCTTTGTTTCATTTCGGGACTGACAGTGCTTTATGGCCTTTAGCCAGACATGAAACCTGGGTCATTGATTTCCTCAGTCGATTTTAAAAGGATATTTTCTACTTGGTTCTTCTTATAGTTTTCGCAATCATTACAATCACTTTCCTCTGAGTGGAACTAAAGCGTAACCATTACACAGGGAACCAAGGTTATTCCCAGTAGCTATGCTCCAAGGGGCGATTAAAGCACACAGCTAGCATAAGAGCTTAATTACTTCTGCCGATGCAAGCCATCATGATAAAATTCCCCTCAATAGCAGCTTTAAGTTATTAATGTTAAAGCCCAACCACACAGAAGATTCACATATGTCAGGTATATTCCATTGTGACCAGCTTCCCATACAAATCTACATTGCATTAAGGTTGTAATAATAGCAAAGGTAAAGGTATTTAACAATGCATCTATCTTACAGTAGTGTTGCAGGTAACCTTTTCTTTTTAAAATATTATGAAGTACAGTAAGACTTGCAGTATGTTGCAAAACCGGCCTGTTTCACACAGGTGAGTTCTCTGTCATTTTATTCTGCTGCATGACAAGGGAGAGGTTTTTGATTGTTTTGTAGTTTGTCTGAGGAGGAGACAACACACCAACAAAAGATTGGAGCTTTGGAGTTAATCCTAGGAGTTTTCTTTTCAGGACAAATGTCTTCCAAACTACACTGAGAGACAATTCCGTTGAAAAGTGTTGGCTGCAGAGCAACAGGGCAGTTTGGTGATTTATGTTTGCATTTAAGACTCTGCTTCCCTTCCTCCACTTTCTGCTGTCCAGTGGCTCCTGGTAGAGAAAACAAGCTGAAGGATAAAAGTACCATTTCAAAAGAAGAAAATGTATTCATACCCCTTTTTTTGCAATTTTTTTTTACTGGATTAGACCACCACAAAGTAGTGTACAGTTGTAAAGTGGAAAGAAGACACATTATTCATCTACAATACAGTGCATTCAATCTATTTGTGTCATGAGTAATAGAATTCGTTACTTTTTTCCCGTGACTGTCTTCCCCTGACCTGCTTTGACCCTTTCAGCAAAAGATTCTCCGTGTTTTCACAATTTTCCTTCTGGATTCCCTAGAGAGCAAATTCTGTAGAAGTTAAATACAAAGCAAATATTGGTAAATCATTTTTGTTGGGGTGTTAGTCCAAACATAACCAGTATATAGAAGTGAAAAATACTATACCACACCATACCATACCATACCAAACCATACCATATCATACCAACTCTCTTTATAAAGCGCTTTAAAACAACCACAACTGAAACAAAGTGCTTGCACATAACTGCAAACTATACACATACATTAAAAGAAGAAAAATAAATATGTATATAAATATGATATAAGATCGAAAAAATATTAAACACAATAAAAACCAATTAAAAAAAAACAAGGTCAAACTAAGTTTTGCTGATGTTGAAAGCCAAAAAATAAAATTGGTTTTAAGAGGAGCTTTAAAAGCAGACAGTGAAGAAGCCTCTCTAATGTGCTGGGGTAGGTTATTCCACAGTTAGGATTAGGGTTAGTTATGGAGCAGTAATAGAAAAGGTCCTGCCCCCTCTGAGCTTCCTAGACCTTGGTACCTGTAGGAGGTCCTGTTCAGCTGACCTTCTTGGTCCCATCGGCTGGGATGAAGAAGCTCAGAGAGCTACGACGGTGCAGGCTCGTTCAAACATTTAAAGAGAAAAGTAAGAATTAAAAAAACATACTCTATAATGCACAGGCAGCTAGTGGAGTGAGGCCAGAACAGGGGTGATATGTTCTTCTTTTTGAGTGCGGGTTAAAACATTTGCAGCTATTTAGTTAATCATATGCAGGCAAGACAACAAGGATGGACTCACTCCAACATAAAATTACCATTACACCATTAAGTAATTTAAAGGGAATGAAATGAATGCATGCGCCAAGAAATCCTGTCCATAAAAGTTATGAACAGGACCGGTGACAAAGGGCAGCCCTGCCGGAGTCCAACATGCACCGGGAACAGGTCCGACTTAGTGCCGGCAAAGCGGACCAAACTCCTGCTCCGCTTGTACAGAGACCGGATGGCCCCTAATAAAGGACCCCCGATTCCATACTCCTGGAGCACCCCCCACAGGGCACCACGAGGACACAGTCGAATGCTTTCTTCAGGTCCACAAAACACATGTGGACCGGTTGGGCAAACTCCCATGAACCCTCGAGTACCCTGTAGAGGGTATAGAGCTGGTCCAGTGTTCCGGGGCCGGGACGAAAACCACGCTGCTCCTCCTGAAGCCGAGGTTTAACTATCGGCCAGACTCTCCTCTCCAATACCCTGGCGTAGGCCTTACCGGGGAGGCTGAGGAGTGTGATCCCCTGTAGTTGGAACACACCCTACGGTCACCCTTCTCATGAAGGGGGACCACCACCCCAGTCTGCCAGTCCAGAGGCACTGTCCCTGACCGCAACGCGATGTTGAAGAGGTTTTCCTCTTTTTGAGCTTTTCCTTCCACTCATAAAAATGAATCACTTTGTCTTAAAATTTGTGTTTCTAATGTGACAAATTTGAAACAAGTTCAAGGGGCAGGAATATATTACAAAGCTCTATTTTGTGGATGTGCAGTGCCCCTACTTGTTTGAGAGCTGCTGTAGGAACAGGACTCAGAACATTGTCAGAGACCCCTCATGCCCTCTCCAAAAACCTTTTAAACTGCTGCCATCAGGAAAGCGGGGCCACAAGAACAATTGCCAAACCTCCAGACTGCTAGACAGCTCTATGCCTCAAGTGGTTATGATGTGAATATGATTATTCAACCTTAGCTTTTATCTTTTTTTTCTTTCATTAAGTTTAAGAAATCCCATAGATCTGTTGATGATTCCTGAGAAACACTGTTTTGGTTTAGTTGTATCCTGTTTGGTATAAATAGGTTAGAAGTTTTTCAAAACGTCTAATAGAATGTAAAGTTGATGTGTATTTAAAAGCACAGTAAGAGATCTCAGATGGTTTCTGACTTTTAAAATGACTATTTTAGTCAACCCAAAACAAACGCTCAAATTTAGAATAAAACCAAAGGATTTAAGCTTACAAAGCTGAAGGTCTGAGGGGTGGATCAATGTGGACAATCACTACTCTGCACAGCCATTACTCACATGCACTAACGTACTGCATATGTGCTGCTAAACTGACTGAAACAGCACTAAATCTGTAAGATGTGAATCAGACAGTAGAAGCAGTTGGTAAAAAATGGTCATTTGTAAGATGATCATGAAGAACTGGCTTCAGTGATCAGCTGTGCTCTGATTGTTTGTCTACATCAGTGCTGGGATGTGAGCAAAAAGAAATAAATTTAGCTGGTTGAAAATGCTGCTGCACGCCTTTTAACTGATACCAAAAATCAAGAACACATCACTCCTCCTTTAGCATCTCTACATTGGCTTTTATCAGTGTACAGCACTTTAGTCAGCAGTGTTGTTTTTAACATGATTTATAAAGTATTGTATTGTGTTTTTGTCGACAATAGCCTTAAAAAGACGCAGGCTCAGATTGTGTGAGTTTTCCTGGCCTATGTGTCTGCACAGAAAGGATAGGATGATAAAGCAGTGATAAAAGGTCATGCTCTTCTCTTCATTGACAGACAGCCTGCTGTCCAGCCTTTTGGATTTGGCTGGAAGGGGCTAAGCCACGGAGAGCAGGTCATTCTCTTTTCTGAGCATAAATTTGATCAAATGTAATTCTGCACCTGAACTTAAACACGCTTTAGTTATTTATTTCCTTACAATACATCTTCCGAATACTTACAGGCAGGGACAAATATGTTGGCACCCGTGGTAATAATGTGTCAAAAAGCTTATATTACAACATAATTTCATTCTGAAAAATTTTGAAAAATACAACTTTTAATGTAAGTATATTTATTCGGTGGGAGAACCCATGTTTAGTGAATAGTGAAACAGCCTTTGCTGGACAGGCGTGGTAAGGCGTATTCGTCACTTCCTGTTTTCACTGTTGCACTCGGTGACTTGTTTGGTGTGTGAAGGCTCTCTCGTTTGATCCGATTTCTCTCTACTGTGATATCTCTTACTTGTTCTAATACATAAGCACGTTAAAACACATACTTTCTGTTGCTGTATTTAACGTTTGGGGACTCTCTGTGTTTTACACGGTTTTCTAGTAGTGGCAAGGGGTCGCTAGCTTAGCGTTAGCTTTAGCTCCACCATGGCTACCCGTTCTGCTGTTTCTCTATCTGAGTCTCCTCCTCTCTCCTGCTCTCTCTGTCAGATGTTCAGTTACTCCTCTGCCTCCTTTAGTGATAATGGTACGTGTAATAAATGTAGCATTTTTGTTGCTTTGGAGGTGAGGGTGTCGGAATTCTACTCCCCGTAGCAGTCCTCCAGCAGAGCCCGTGCAGCCGGGATCTCAGGCCGGCTGGGGGACGGTACGTAGAAAGCATAGTCCTAGGTCACCACCTACCCGTCTGCGTTTCAAACAGATTTTCCCCGCTCAGCGACACACCCGCTGAGAAGCCAACTCTGGTAATTGGCAGCTCCATAGTCAGAAACGTGGCACTAGAGACACCAGCGACCATAGTCAAATGTCTACCAGGGGCCAGAACGGGCAACATCAAATCCTACCTGAAACTGCTGTCTAAGGATAAGCGTAAATACAGTAAGATTGTTATTTACACTGGCGGTAATGACACCCGGTTAATCGGAGGTCACCAAAGTTAGCGTTGCTTCGATGTGTAAGTTTGCCAAAACAATGTCGGACTCCGTAATTTTCTCTGGTCCCCTCCCCGATTTAACCAGTGACGACATGTTTAGCCGCATGCTGTCATTCAACCGCTGGCTGTCTAGGTGGTGTCCAGAAAACAATGTGGGTTACAGTAATACTTGTCGAACCTTTTGGGGAAAACCTGGTCTGATCCGGAGAGAAGGCATCCATCCCAGTTTGGATGGAGCAGCTCTTCTTTCAAGGAATCTGGCCGAATTTATTAGTTCTCCAAAACTCTGACAACCCAGGGTTCAGAACAGGAAGCAGGGTCGTAGTTTAACACTCCTCTCTGCAGCTTCTGTACTGCTACCCACCCATTACCCTATTAAGACAGTGTCTCGCCCACGGCCAAAATTGAATAGATTAAAAAATACTCTAAAACGAGAAAATCAGGAAAATCTAATAAAATAAACAGACTACTCAGACTAAAAAAAAAAAAATAATGGCTTACTGAACACCAGATCTCTCTCTTCAAAGACTTTGCTAGTTAGTGACCTGATTTGTAACAATCAGATTGATTTATTTTGTCTCACAGAAACCTGGCTGCAGCAATAGGATTATGTTACTATAAATGAGCCACTCCTACTAAATTTTTTAATTTTCACATTCCTCGAAATACTGGGCGAGGAGGAGGAGTAGCAACCATCTTTCAGTCCAATTTATTGACTAGTCCCAGACCAATCAATAGCTACAACTCTTTTGAATATTTAATCCTTAGTTTTCCTCATCCAAATTGCAAAGCACTAAAACCACTTCTGTTTGTTGTTTTGTACCGTCCACCGGGCCCTTACTCTCAATTTTTATATCAGTTTTCAGACCTTTTATCTGTTTGGTGTTAAATACAGATAAGGTTATTATAATGGGGGATTTTAACATTCATGTTGACACTGAAAGTGATAGCTTAAATATAGCCTTTAATGCTATCTTAGACTCAATTGGCTTTGCTCAAAACATTAACAAACCTACCCACCTTTGTCTTCATTCTCTGGACCTTGTGCTGACATATGGCATTGAGTGTAAAGACATAACAATATTTTCTCATAACCCTGTCCTGTCTGACCATTTTTTAACAACCTTTGAGTTTAATTTAACCGTGTACTCCACACCTGAAAGAAACTTTTATTATAGTAGATCATTATCAGACAATGCTTTAACAACCTTTAAAGAATCTGTTCCCCTTTTGATTTCCTCATTATAACAGAAAAACACAGTGGAGGGCAATAATTTAGTTTCTTCCCCTTCACAAATTGATTCTCTTGTTCATAGTGTTACTTCATCATTGCGTGGTGCATTAGACAATGCAGCCCCCTTGAAAAAGAAGGTAATTATTCATAGGAGGCTAGCTCCCTGGTTTAATTCAGAGCTTCGTACTTTAAAGCACAATGTTAGAAAATTGGAGAGAAAATGGCGCTCTACACACCTAGAAGATTCCTTTTTTTTTTTTTTTTTTTTTTTTTACCGTGTCCTGTCCAGCAGAGTAGTGCTCAGAATTGTTGTCTGAGTGCCAAGAAATTGCCCAACAGATTTACTTTCACAAGCGGAGCATCACAGCTATTGCTTTAAGGCTCTGCTTGATATTTATAAAAGAAACTTTATTATGAACTTCTTTGGGAATATTTCAATTGTTACGGACACTGAGACTGAAATGAAAAGGAAAACAGAAGCTTGACAAAGAGAGAGATGGGGCAAAAGGGAAAGAGGGGAAAAAGGAGGAGAGAGTGGAGGAGAGAAAGAAGGATGAATAGAATAAAAGATTACACCCTGCTTGCTTATACGCAAAATAACACACGGTATTTATGAATGTAAAATGTACTTGGTGAGAAGTGCAGCCCAATATAGATCATCTGTGTATCTATCAACACCTGTGTGGATGCGCTTTGTATACAAGGTTTCTCCACAGAAATATGCAATAGCGAGTGTGAGGACCCACCGACCTGCCCCGTGGTCCCCGGGCGGACACTGAGGAGATCTGAGCAACAGACATCCAAAGGCCCCCCAAAGCACAGGAACCCCAGGAGAACCACCGCCGGGACTACCGCAAAGAGCAGTGGAGAGTCCCAGGGGAGCCACCCAGCAGCGACAGTGCAGAAGCCCCAGGGAACCGCAGCGACGAGCCCACAGCCCCCGCCGGCAGCCGTCCACTCCCGAGCAGATCCAGCCATGGACCCAGAGACCCAAGACCCCGGGACACGCCACCCCAGGACAGAGGCCCGACAGAGCCCAGGGGTCCAGGCCCCGGCAGGCAGCCAACGGGAGTGAGCCAGCACACACCGAAGCATCCAGCCCCGGACACCGAGAACCACAAGTACACCAGCGGGCAGAGACTCCAACCACCGGCAGGCAGGGTGGCGGGGAGGAAATAGGCCCCCCATAGTATTGGGGGGGCCTAAGCTGATCCAGGAGAGGGAGCAGTCCAAGACCCAACCTGTCCAAAAAAAAAAAAAAAAAAAAAACAGGCACTCACAGTCACAGTCACCCACTCCCACCCTCATCCACACACATAAAATCACTCGCTCCCAGCGTAAAGACAAACAACAACCTAGAAGATTCCTACTTAATCTGGAAAAATAGCCTACTGTTGTATAAAAAGACACTTTGCCAAGCTAGAACAGCTTATTTCTCATCATTAATAGAAGAGAACAAGAATAATCCTAGGTTTCTCTTTAGTACAGTTGCTAAACTTACACAGAGTCATAGCTCTGTTGAGCCATCCATTCCCTTATCTCTTAGCAGTCATGAGTTTATGGGATTCTTTTTAAATAAAATTGATTCTATTAAAAATAAAATCTTTGACATACTCCCGAAGATGATTACTTCATCCTCAGCAAGTGAGACAACACTGGAAATAACTGTAGAACCTGATCTGTGTTTGGACTGTTTTGATCCTGTGGAGCTTCCTGAGTTATCAGAAATATTATCGTCATCTAAACCTTCAACTTGTATGTTAGACCCAATCCCAACCAAATTATTTAAGGAAGTGTTTCCTCTGATTACCAGCCCCATTTTAGATATGATTAATTTATCCTTAGTAAATGGATATGTACCACAAGCTTTTAAGGTAGCTGTAATTAAACCTTTACTTAAGAAACCTTCACTTGATCGAGATGACTTGAAAAATTACAGACCTATATCCAATCTTCCATTCTATCTAAAATTCTTGAGAAAATAGTTGCTAATCAAATGTGTGAGCATTTACACAGCAATGACCTGTTTGAAGAGTTTCAGTCAGGCTTCAGAGCTCATCATAGCACTGAAACAGCTCTGCTGAAAGTCACTAATGATATTTTTCTAGCCTCACATAATGGATTGTGTCTGTACTTCTCCTGTTAGATCTCAGTGCTGCATTTGATACAGTCGATCATAATATTCTCTTAGAAAGGCTGGAATATGCTGTAGGGATCAGGGGAACAGCACTAGGCTGGTTTAAATCTTATTTGTCTGACAGATTCCAGTTTGTTCATGTAAATGATAAATCATCTTTAAACTCCAGGGTTAATTGTGGAGTACCACAGGGATCAGTACTTGGGCCAATTCTCTTTACTATATATATGCTTCCAATAGGTAAAATTATCAGGCAGCATAGAATAAATTTTCACTGTTATGCTGATGATACTCAGCTTTACTTATCCATAAATCCTGATGAGCCCAACCAGTTAGATAGACTACAAGTATGTCTTGAAAACATAAAAACTTGGATGACTTTAACTTTTCTGCTTCTAAATTCAGACAAGACAGAAGTTGTCGTCTTTGGACCGGAGTCTTTAAAAAAGAAACTGCTTAGTCAATCACTTAACCTGGATGGCATTAAATTGACCTCCGGTAATAAAGTAAAAAAGCTTTGTGTTATTTTTGACCAGGACATGTCATTTAAATCCCATATTAAATAGGTTTCTAGGATTTCCTTCTTTCATCTCCGAAACATTGCCAAAATTAGAAATATCCTATCCAGGAGTGACGCTGAAAAACTAGTCCATGCATTTGTTACTTCAAGGCTGGACTATTGTAATTCTTCACTATCAGGATGTCCACAAAATGCAGTTAAAAGCGTTCAGCTGATTCAAAATGCTGCAGCAAGAGTTCTGATGAAAATTAAAAAGAGAGATCATATTTCTCCTATTTTAGCTTCCCTTCATTGGCTCCCTGTTAAATCCAGAATAGAATTTAAAATTCTCCTTCTCACATATTAAGCCCTTAATGATTTAGCTCCATCATACATCAGAGATCTGATTGTTCCATACGTTCCTAACGGAGCACTTTGTTCACAGACTGCAGGTTAACTGGTGGTTCCTAGAGTCTCAAGAAGTAGAATGGGAGGCATATCCTTTAGTTATCAGGCTCCTCTCCTGTGGAACCTGCTCCCAGTTTTAGTCCGTGAGGCAGACACCCTGTCTACTTTTAAGTCTAGGCTTAAAACTTTCCTTTTTGATAAAGCTTATAGTTAGAGTGGCTTAGCTTATCCTGAGCTATCTTCCTTATTTTTACCTCCGTCTTCTTTCCTCCCTTTTGGATGGAATAAGGGGGAGTCAGGATTAGCCTAAACCGGCTCAGTTATGGTTGAGGTGCAAACACACCCTCCATTTCTGCTACCTGTATGACCCCCTCTCTTTTCCAATAGTTATGGTCAATCTGACAGAGAGAGGTATCCCAATCGTTGTGGTTTTTAGTATAACAATGGCCATCAGTGGGCTCTAGATGGACAAACTGTCTACTTCTAAGGCTAGGGTTAAAACTTTCCTTTTTGATAAAGCTTAATGCTCACCCTCTACCGATGATCCACATGGCCCTGTCTTTCAGTGTTTAACCCTTTCTCTCTCCTAGACATAGCTACTGACTGAGCTTTTACTGTGACTAACTCTATGTGCTCTCTTTCAGACTCTAACCTTGAAAACTGGCTCAGAGTTTATCCGTTCTTTCTTTCTAGGTGAAACCACTAAAGGAGCTACATCCATTAACATTTACTTTTCCTTCCCATAGAAAGTACTCCTGGATCAGTGCTTCTATGTTCTCTTTGTGTCTCTGCTCTGTTCTCTCTAACCCCCAGTTGGTCGTGGCAGATGGCCGCTCACACTGAGCCTGGTTCTGCTGGAGGTTTCTTCCTGTTAAAAGGGAGTTTTTCCTCTCCACTGTCGCTATATGCATGCTTAGTATGAGGGATTGCTGCAAAGTCAACACCAGTGACTGTCCACTCTCTCTACATGCTCACCCGGGAGGAGTGACTGCTACAAATCTCTGAGTCAATGCAATCTGTTGGGTTTCCTTAGATAGAAAAACTTTTTTATCCAATTTGAATAAATAACTGAATCTGACTGCACTGTTCAATGGTTAGGATTAATTGGAATGTATGTACCTGAGTTTTGTGAAGTGCCTTGAGACGACATGTGTTGTGAATTGGTGCTTTACAAATAAACTGAATTGAATTGAATTGAATGTTTAATAAAAGCAATTATAGGCACCCTAGCAATCCATTTATTATAAGCAGTAACATAAACAACTTCTTTTTTTTAATATGGGATGACATAGAGGCCTATTATTTTTAGCCACTCGGCTAGATGAGGACCAGGGTTTATCTTGCCACAAAACACAAAGAGCAGGAAGGTGAGGGTGCTGAAAAATTGTTCAAAGTTCACTGCAGAATAGTTGCACCTTGGTTTCACAAAGCCTCCATAAAAATCAGCATTAATTGTGATGTCAGGAAAAATCCATTTTTGTCCTACCTATGTTGACTTTTCTCAAATCTGCTGGGATTTAACTGGAACTGTGCTCTTTGATCAGATTAGACTAAGATTAATTTCGTAGTCAACAAAAATCCAGGTGGGTTTGGCAGGAGTTAAAGAATAAAAAATGTGTTTCCAGTTTAGCAAAGTGGAGGATCTGATGTTATGTGTGCCTCTTTCTGTTCAGTAGGCCATAGGAACCTGGTTAGAGTGCATAGCATCATGACTTATGTGAAGTACCAGGAAATCTTACATACAAGTCTAGTGGACTGCCTGAAAACTGAAGTGGGTCATCGTCTGGTCTTTCAGCAGAATAATGGTCCCAAACATATGGCTAAATGAAAAACACATATGGTTCAACAAACACTAAACCAACCTTAATTTATGGGCCATCTCAGTCCCAGGCCTAAATCCAAAAGAAAAAACCCATGAGGAGAGCCTAGGAGAAAAGAGAAACCAAAATTCTGAACCATCTAGAGAGACTGTAAAAAAAAGCTCAAACTTCCTCCCAAGCTTAAACTTTCTCTCGATGCTACGACTTTTAAGAAATGTTACAGCAGATAAGTGTTGTCATATGAGCAAATGGTATTGTATTAAGTATTAAGAGAAAATCGACCAATATTTGTGCTTCTGGTGATTTTTTGGAAACATTTACTTCCTAAAGTAAGATATTCCTCCCCACTGACAAAATTTCCTCAAATCAAAGGTTTTTGCTTTTGTCCCCTGAGAGATTATGGTGCTGCAACACAAGATGAACCTATATCTATGTTTTTTTACACAGCTTTACCAGGTGTGCTCATAAATCTGATCATGTCTGTAAATTCCTGGAATATATCCTGACTACAAATGAACTGAGTGTCCTCCATGCTGACGGTGGTCTGTTGCCAATAAGCTGAGTTATTCCTTGAACGAGTTTTGTATTCCTTGAACGAGCTGTTCAAGGAGTTATTCCTTGAACAGCCCAGTATATTTGTGGGTTCAACTGAATGGTATCAGTTTATTATCATCCCTTTTTAAAAATAGTATTAGGCTTTTCTCTGAGTAAACAGCAGTTGGAAATGATGTAAATGCATCTATGATCCCACCCTAACCAGATGAAGCATTAAGTCTGACTGTCACACTGTAAAAAGCTGCAGACACCAAGGTTTCCCAGATCTAATGTCTAAAACCATTGCTTGTGGGGCTAAGAACTCTGGCTCCATCACTGTGACACAGAGGAACATAATCCACATAATGAAAATTTAAATTAAGTGCTTTCACTTCCATCATATGATCAGGCCTCTGCAGTGCTGAGGTCTATCCAAATCTTGCATAATTATTTATTTATGCATGAAGTGGATTACTGTGTTTGTAACCAGTGGGATGCCAGTTTGAACCCCCGCTCTGTCTGTCTCTGTTGTTGTGTCCTAGAGCGATTTTTTTCCCTTGTTAAAACTGTTTTTCTCCAAGCTGTCAATCAGGGGCTTTGAGGTGCTGCTCCTCAAACTCCCATCATTCATCAACTGGTTGCATTATGGTGGAACGTCAAACTAATGTATCTTTCCAGCAATACACATCTCTCGGGTACAGCAAATATCTAGAATATCCAAATTTAGAACATTTTTGGATATTGCACATTAATAGCTGAGCTTGTTTTTCTGTACTTTGTAAGAACGTGAGTCCTGGAGAAAGCGAACAAAATGAAGTTCTTGCATAGTTTTTTTTTGCTGTACTGCGCTATGATGTTTTTTTTTTTTATCATACCTGCCAACCTTGTCAAACTGAATGTTTTCCTGTTTCTTGTTCATTAAGCAATTGCCACAGAATGTCTTTCATTGGTTTAGTCAGAAAACCATCAACTTATACACAGACTTGAAAATATTCATACTCTTTGGACTGTTCCCCATGTTGTCATGTATCAAACACAAATTTCAAAACATTTCATTTGGATTTTATGACAGAATAACACAGGGTAGCACAAAAATATAAGGAAAATGACATATGGTTTTCACATTTGCAAAGTCTGAAAAGTGTGACATGCATTCTTTCCAATAACCAGCAACAAAATCTAGTGCAACCAAATGCCTTTAGATGTCACTTAACTAATAAATAGAGTCCAGCTATGTGTAATTTAATCTCAGTATAAATGCAGCTTTTCTGTTTCTGGCCTCAGAGGTTTGTTAGTGAACAAACAGGACCACAGCAGACAGGTCGGGGAGAACACTGTGGAGACTTTTTAGGCATGGTTAGGTTCTACGAAAACATCCCAAGCTTTGAACATCTCCCAGAGCTCTGTTCAGTACATCTTCTGAACATGGAGATAGGCTGGACCAACTGCGGAGCTACCAAGCCATTGCCATCCACATGAGCTGACAGGCTTGGCAAGGAGAGCAATATTCAGAAAAGCAGCCAAGAGGCCTTTGGTAACTCTGGAGGAGCTGCAGAGATCTGCTGCTCAGTTGGGAGAATATATTAACAGCACAACTATTAGCCATGCACTCTACAAATCTGAATCTTTGTGGAACAGTGGCTTGGTGGTAAGATGCGTGAAGATGCTACATACAGGCTCAACAGACTTGTTGCAAAGGACTTGAAACTGGGGTGGAGGTTCACCTTCCAGCAGGAAAACACCATCCTAAATATACAGCCAGAGCTGCAATGGGTTGGTTTAGATCAAAGCATATTCATGTGTTAGTATCGCCCAGTCAAGGTCAAAAAATAAACTCAATTAATAATTTGAGACAAGATTTAAATTAAGTTTCACAAACACGCCCCTTCAAATCTGACAGAGCTTTTTATTTGATAGAAGAAGTGTTCCTATTCCTAGTGATTTTCCTTCCACCTCACAATTATTTGCTACTTTGTGTTGGCATATTACAAAAAGTGTGAGTAAAATAGATTAAAATAAATGATATCAAATAAAAATAAAATAGATGTTTGTGGTTGCAAAGAGAGAACATTTAAAAAGGTTAAAGGGTGTGTACACAATAAGTTACAAATATTCTGCTGGGTTGTAGTTTTCATATGAAGCCAATATTTGTCCTTAAGACAAACTCTTAATCATGCAACACAGCTTACATCAAAAGTTAGGCTCAGTTCATCTGTGTTAGTATAGTTCTACCCCATATAATTGTTAGTGATCTAACTCAGCTGTAAGTGAAAAAGTAGGTCAGATTGGTCCCAAATGTGCGTGCTAGCTTCCAAAAAGTGTATTTTGTGTTTTCTAACTTAATGCAGATTGCAAACATATTCAAAATCTGACATACATAACTTCTAAAGTTACAGATTTGCCAGCATAGCTGACACATTTAGGTGAAAGTGGAACTGCACTCTGCACATGCTCAATCAAATCAGCAGCAAAATGTTTTTTCTTGTTATTCTGACTGAAGCTGGTTTCTCTGTGCTTTTGTGAATCCCTTCACGAGTTTCTGAAAAATTTACTTTCAGTAAAAGTCTCGTCTATGTTGAGCACCCCACTACCATGTGCAACAGAACAAGGGTAGAATAGCTTTATAACCTAAAACACGCTGAGGGAAAGCATAGTTAGCTGCATAAGCCACATGAATGAAATGTTTTCTCCTTAGGAAAACCTAAAAAATGCTTAGAAAACAGTCTTGTTTCTGCCCCTCTGCATGCCATTGAATAAAGAAGTGGTTTGACTCAGTCTGGAATGTTTACCATCTTTGTAGAGTATTAGTGAAGCTCCATCTTCATTAATTCAAGTCAATTTCAATTCAGTTTATTGATATAGCGCCAATTCACAACACATGTCGTCTCAAGGCACTTCACAAAAGTCAGGTACATACATTCCAATTAGTCCCAACCATTGAACAGTGCAGTCAGATTCAGTTATTTATTCAAATTAGATAAAAAGTTTTTCTATCTAAGGAAACCCAACAGATTGCATCGAGTCAGAGATTTGTAGCAGTCACTCCTCCTGGATGAACATGTAGAGACAGTGGACAGTCACTGGCGTTGACTTTGCAGCAATCCCTCATACTGAGCATGCATGTAGCGACAGTGGAGAGGAAAAACTCCCTTTTAACAGGAAGAAACCTCCAGCAGAACCAGGCTCAGTGTGAGCGGCCATCTGCCCCGACCGACTGGGGGTTAGAGAGAACAGAGCAGAGACCCAAAGAGAAAAGAAACCGGATCCCGGAGTCCCCTTTCTATGGGAAGGGGAAAAGTAAATGTTACGGATGTAGCTCCTTTAGTGTTTCCCCTAGAAAGAAAGAACAGATAAACTCTGAGCCAGTTTTCAAGTTTAAGTCTGAAAGACAGCACATATAATTAGTTACAGTAAAAGCTCAGTCAATCGCCATGTCTAGGAGAAGAAAAAGGGGTTTAAATACTGAAAGACAGGGGCCTTGGGCATCGGTAGAGGGTGGGATTTAAGTTTTGGGCCAGCAGAAGCTTGGACGATGCCTCTCCAAAAGATGTCACAGGTAGACAAAGTCAGGCCAGGTGTAGCTTCTAGGAAGAGGGGAAAAAGAGAGAAAAAGTTAAAAACTGAAATAAAAACAAATAATGAAAATTGAAGAGTAGTGTGAGAATGTAGCGAAGAGGGTGAAAGGGCAATTATGTCCTCCAGCAGCCTAAGCCCATAGCAGCATAACTACAGAGATAGCTCAGGATAAACCCTAAGTCACTCTAACTATAAGCTTTTTCAAAAGGAAAGTTTTAAGCGCCTTAGAAGTAACAGGGTTTCCCCTCACAGACTAAAAAACCGGGAGGTGGTTCCACAGGGGGGGAGCCTGATAACTAAAGGATCTGCCTCCCCCCCCCCCTTCTACTTCTAGAGACTCTAGGCCACCAGTAAACCTCAGTCTGAGAACGAAATGCTCTGTTAGGAACGTATGGAACAATCAGATCTCAGATGTATGATGGAGCTAAATCATTAAGGGCTTTATATTAGGAGGAGAATTTTAAATTCTATTCTGGATTTAAAAGGGAACCAAAGGGAAGCTAAAAGTAGTGGAAAAAGATCTCTCTTTTAATTTTCATCAGATCTTGCTGCAGCATTTTGAATCAGCTGAAGGCTTTTAACTGCATTTTGGGACATCCTGATAGAAGAATTACAATAGTCCAGCCTTGAATAACAAATGCATGGACTAGTTTTTTAGCGTCACTTCTGGACAGGGAAATTTCTAATTTTGACAATGTTCTGGAGGAATGAAAAAAGGAAATCCTAGAAAAACCTGTTTAATATTGGATTTAAATGACATGTCCTGGTCAAAAATAAAAACCAGGTTTTTTACTTTATTACCGGGGGTCAATTAATGCCATCCAGGTTAATGATTGACTAAGCAGTTTCTTTTTAAAGACTCCGGTCCAAAGACGACAACTTCTGTCTTGTCTGAATTTTAAAGCAAAAAATTTAGGTCATCCAAATTTTTTATGTCTTCCAGACATGCTTGTAGTCCTTCTAACTGGTTGGGGCTCATCAGGATTTATGGAAAAGAAAAGCTGAGTATCATCAGCGTAACAGTGAAAATTTATTCTATGCTGCCTGATAATTTTACCTATTGGAAGCATATATATAGAAAAGGGAAAATTGGGCCGAGTACTGAACCCTGCGGTACTCCACAATTAACCCTGGAGTTTAAAGATGATTTATCATTTACATGAACAAACTGGAATCTGTCAGACAAATAAGATTTAAACCAGCCTAGTGCTGTTCCCCTGATCCCTACAGCATATTCCAGCCTTTTTAAGAGAATATTAACCATGATACAAAGCAGCATGTTATATCAACTGCTTGGTCAGATGTTAGTTAAGTTTTTAGCAGTGAGCCACTGCTGGTTTTCAAATGTGGAAGACATTTATTGGTTAGCTTATTAGAAGGCATTTCATTTTGTTTGACTCACTAAATTGTCTGTACACTTGTACACTAACTCTACAAACACAAACCATTATTACTCACTCCACTTAATTGCAATTTACAGGCTTATTAGTTTTTTAGGATGCATTTCTCAATGATAGCATGAAAAATTGACTGACTAAACAGGAGATGATCATTGGAATATTGAAGGATTAAGGTTAGGGTACATGGTTTGTTTGAGAATCACAGTGCAATAAGAACATAGCAGCACAAGAGCCTTTTTACGGTTTTACATCAACTGTCTGATAAAGCTAAATGATGAAGTATTTGTTGATATTTTTTAGCCCGTCTGGTCAGTTTTTCCAATACTCTTTACTTCAACAACTTTATTTGTGTGTTTGAATATATTATGAAAATCCCTTGGTGAAGATTATAGGTTCCATTTCCACCTCCTTCACCTAGTTTTCTGAATAGCAAACACATTTAAAAGATTCATGTTCTTCATGCTCTGTTTTCTTTCATTTTCAACTGTATTTTTATGCACTGTCAAGATTTTGTGAGACTATAACTACACATATTATAATTTTTTTATCGTCTCCTTGTTTTCTTTACGTTTTGGTGTTATTGAGAAGTTTTTAGTAACAACTTGGCATAGACCTGTGTAAAAGTGATTTATCTATAATATAAAAAGCAGCAATGCAGACCTATTAAAAGGTAACTATTGCAGTGTGGCTTTGGTAAAGCAGTATGGCTCCTCTGCTCTCAGCATGGATGCAGGATGCAAACTGTGAAGAAAAACCTATGATGAATATTTTCAGTTTTTCATAGGAGCAGCTGTGCAACAATGGGACAACACTAATACCAAGTAAATATTAAATACAATGGTTGATACAATGAGGGAAAGCAATTGAAAAGTAGAAAATAATGATTTTTTATATATAAACAGGGCTCCTAATATTTTTTTCTGAAGCAGTACTAAAACCCTTAGAAGGGAAGTGCTCTTTTCTCTTCCTAGAAGCTACACCTGGCCTGACTCTGTGTCTATCTGTAACACCTTTCTGGAGAGGGGAATCCTCCAAGCTTCTGCTGGCAACAACTTAATGCTCACCCTCTACCGATGATCCACATGGCCCTGTCTTTCAGTGTTTAACTCTTTCTCTCTCCTAGACATAGCTACTGACTGAGCTTTTACTGTGACTAACTCTATGTGCTCTCTTTCAGACTCTAACCTTGAAAACTGGCTCAGAGTTTATCTGTTCCTTCTTTCTAGGTGAAACGACTAAAGGAGCTACATCCATTGACATTTACCTTTTCCTTCCCATAGAAAGTACTCCTGGATCAGTGCTTCTTTGTTCTCTTTGTGTCTCTGCTCTGTTCTCTCTAACCCCCAGTCGGTCGTGGCAGATGGCCGCTTACACTGAGCCTGGTTCTGCTGGAGGTTTCTTCCTGTTAAAAGGGAGTTTTTCCTCTCCACTGTCGCTACATGCATCAGTATGAGGGATTGCTGCAAAGTCAATGCCAGTGACTGTCCACTGTCCACTGTGTTCATCCGGGAGGAGTGAATGCTGCAAGTCACTGACTGGATGCAATCTGCTGGGTTTCCTTTCCTTAGATAGAAAAATTTTTTATCCAATTTGAATAAATAACTGAATCTAACTGCACTGTTCAATGGTTGGGACTAATTGGAATGTATGTACCTGACTTTTGTGAAGTGCCTTGAGACGACATGTGTTGTGAATTGGTGCTATATAAATAAACTGAATTGAATTGAATTGAATTGAATTGAACTGAATTGAAGAACCACTGCAACATTTAATTTGACCTTTTGATCTGTTTCGTTATCCATCCACCAATCCATTGATGAGACCTGCTTGACCTTGCAAGGTCACAGTGGTCACGGGGCAACTGGAGCAGATTGCCAGTCCAACGTAGAGACACACAGGACAAACCTTTAAAACACACAGTCATACTTTTAGTAATTTAGAGAAACCAAATTTATTTAATAGTTATGTTTTTGGATTGTGGGAGGAACCCAGAGTACCTGGAGGTACTGCATGCATACACAAGGAGAACATGCAAACTCCATGCAGAAAGATCCCATGCCAGAACTCGAACCAGGAACACCCTGTGTCAAAATGAGGTGAGATCTTTCCATGTAATCTATGCAACATTTATTAACTGCTCACAGTTAAATCAATAAAAAGTAAAAATAGGTATCTTTTTGTGTAATCCATGCAACGATTATTAAATACAAAGTTGAAGCAATAATCAGTGAAACAAGCATATTCTCACATTCTGGGACTGAGAGACTGGAGAGGCCTGTATGGAGTCACATATTAACTGTCTTATCTTTTGCAGAAGTATAAACTACAAGTGTAACCAAAGAAATGATATATGATGATTTTCTATTTTCTACAAATATTAAATGAAATGAGTAATCTTTGATTTTCAAGTTAAAACACATATGATTGAAATATGATTGAGAACTGATAATTAAAATAAAAAACATTAAGGTTTAGAAATTCTCAATCAGCTATATATGAAAGAGATAATGTTGATCAGTTGTGATGTATGAATAAAAAGGATGTAGTTGAAGTAATGGTTTTAAACTGTAAATGAAGTAAACGCTGTAACTAAAAGTTTGAGCAGTACTGATGTAAGAATTAAAGCCTCTGTTTAAGAGGTGGTGTAATGTTGAGTGACACAGGAATAGAGCAGATGTTCAGGAATTGGGGAAGGGAGAGCTGTTGGTTACAGCACAAGGCTGATGACTGAGGCGGGGGCACAGGTCAAAGGAGAGGCCAGCAGAGAGCTCAGGACTGAGGTGATGATGGCATGTCTGATACGGACATGACTCGGGAAATTCCAGAGAAAAGGTCATCTTATGTCACAGGTGACCAATGGGACAGCCATGGCAACAACCACTGGCCAATGAGCACAAAGAGTCTGGTGGAAATGCTCTATAAAATGGGCAAGAATAGAGGAACTAGTTGGTTGTTTCCTTGCAGAAGACCAGCGAAGAAGATCGGACGGAGAAAGAGGCTACAGATGTATCAGAGGACCAGAGACACAGCCCAGCTGATTGACTGCATGTGCCCTGGAAGGACTGTGCCTCGAAATTAAAAATCTGATTTCATCTACAGCCCTTTTATCCAGACAACAGAACTGAACTTGATCAGTGAACAACTGATTGCTCTAAGTTTCAGGCTTCTGGAAGTCCTGAATCAACCTCATTTATACCTTTCTTCAACTCTTCAGCCTCTGGAAGCTACTGTCTTCAGAGACATATGACAACAAAGTTTCTGTTTGACTATCGAAACCTGGAGCATCAGTGCCTGTCCACTTAGAGGAAGAAAACTGAAGATTAAGTCGTATTTCCTTCAAGAAATTCCTTGTTGTTATCCGAAGAAACATCTCCATCAGGTGCATGGATGAGCCTCCGTCTTCAAAGCCTCTCCAAACTCACTAGTTTCAGCATCAGAAAAAGTCAGGTTTAGTTGATTGATTCATTTCTATTAATGAAATTATTATGTGTTGCCGAATTTAAGCTGTTACTGACCCCTGCTAAAGCGTTACTAATTAAGGAAAGCATATAAAGTTCTAGATAAATCGTGGACATTCAATTATTTGAGTCACCTTATTTTGTTTTTTTCGTTGGTGGTAAAAAGTCTTGTTGCCTGGTTCTAAGAGATTTTGGGAGGTTTTTATAGGTTGCCATAGCCAAGCTTGTTGAAACAGCGCCCTTGGGGCTCGTGCCGAGTCACTAAAATTGACCTAACCCATATACCAAGAGCCAGTTGTAATATTAGGGAATGAGCAGCCGTTAACAGAAGTGACTGTTGAAGTGTGAATGACTGCTGTGGGCTACTCAGTCGTCCAGACCTCCAGTTGAAGAAGGGCGAGACTTTTGTATATAGGCTGTCAGAGGCTAGGCGAGTGATTTCACGAGACCAGCTCAAACAGAACTTTCAGTAAACCTGCTTAGTAAGATCTTTCAAGTTTAGGGAAGTCGGGACGCGTTGGATGGAGAGCTGGATTGAGCATTGAGCTTAGACATAGGGAAGTAGGAGGGAGAGGGGTTAGCTCATCGGACAACGAAACCTGGAAGCACTCCAATGTTTCACCTTGAAGCACACATTATGAGTGTAACAGATAGAGAAAGCCTGAATACAGTTTTGGTAAACAATATTTTTTAACATCATAACGACGGCCAATGAGTAACATAAAAGTAAACTATTAAACTTCATAGATGGAAATAATGAAGTACCGTGTGAGCAAATAAAATGGTCTCCTTAGGAAAATTGAACGTCTAGAATTTCCTTAAAGTCTCTGTTGTCAAAACTGAAGCTGGTCTCTTGTATAAACACTAAAATATTTTGTGGTGGCTGTTTGTGAATATTAAACACTAACTGGCCCATCTGGCATATAGTTTTACGATTCTGTTCTTACACTTGCAAGAATGTGTGCAGTGAGCCCCATTTGTTTTGATCTGTACTATGCTGAATCAAGACTTCTCAGGTTTAGAGGGGCATTATCTTTGGAAATGAGGAATTTGCTTATTACATTTTATATTTTCACAAGCTTCTCACATAAAGGTTACAGTTTCTAAATTGTTTCAAAGAAACCTTAATTTTTTAGGACCATTAGAGACTGAAATAACTTGTTAAGATGGATATTGTTTCCATTCGATGTTGCCAGGGCCACCACCTGTACCATAATAAGGAAAAGTGTTGTGATGGACTGTTGCAGCTGCAGCTACTGATGTTCACCTTGAGATGAGGGTCACATTCCTGCCTCATAATCCATAAGGGAGCCATAATAGTCTCTCCTCCAGTCAGACACAACCCCTTTTACATCAAAGTAGAACAACACTGTCAGACAGATACTTTTCTGCTTTAACAACATAAATGAACATGTACCACATGTAGAACAACATGGACAAGCATGTAGCATGCAGAGAAGACAGGCAGAAGAAGCTAATTAAACTACAAACCCATCTAGTTTGAGTAATGTGTATTAAGAAACTGCCTCTAAACAGAAAAATAAAAATAAGTTTTTTATTATTGGATGAACCCCTCGAAAGGCAATCAATGAATGCTAATGTAAAAATTAATTATCCTCAAGTTTGGTCAATAAAAAGTAGACACAGACAAACTCACATTCAAATACTCATTCATTCATGTTTAAATGTATAAAAGCAATTTCTTTGGTTATGTTTTGAGGGATAAGGACACTTAAAAAATGACCGCCCTGGCTCAGAAAGAATTGGAAAAATGCAACTTGTATCATAAATCAGTAATTCCCGAATCTTTATGTTATGATTCTGGCACGTCTGCTCTAGCCTGTCTCCCTGGCTGCAATCAGCAGATGAGATGCACCTGGTGACTGCTGCAGTGCAGTGCAATCTGTGGCATTCCAAGCACCTGTGTCTTCCCTGATATATACTGACTCTGACAAGCAGACGGTGCCAGATTTTTGAAAGCCATCGTGTGAGTAGATATCCAGCGGTCCTTCCTGACTGATCGTTGTTTTGACCTTGCCTTGCCTCTTGGATTTTTGCCTCTGCCTGCCCCTTGTCGGACTGTTTGGATTTTGGTTTTGACCCTGTTTCCTGCATCTGATTTTATGCCTCTGCCTGCCCCTTGCCTGACGTCTCTTGTTCCGATCATTGACTCTGTTTCTGTCCCTGGATTATTGAATCAGCCTAGCCCTTGGATTATTCAGCCAAAAGTCACCTGTCTCTCTCACCTGCGCTGTGGAGATCCCTGCCTTCTACCCACTGAGGTTTCCCCTCTGGGTTTCAAGTTTAACCCAAGACAAGAACAGGTTAGTGACTTTTCTGATCCTTGCAAGATTTGGAGAAACTACAAGTCACTAATCCTTCTTTCTGCTTCAGTGATTCCTGGAAGCTGTGTGGAGTTTAACCTGAGTGACGTTTTCCTGTGGCTGAATAAACTTTTTAATCTTTCAGTTCTGTCTGGCTGAATCTTGGGTCCACCTTTTTCTAATTCGTAATACTTTATAAATCAGCAATAACACTTGGCTTCCAGTTGTGAGCTAGTCCTTAAATGATGTGGAAAAAAACTTGTTTTTACAAAGTGTGTATTGTCAGAATATTGAGATGAAGATGGCCTCATTGTCATGTTGTTGAATTGAGGTAAGGATTTAGATCTGCATGAAAATGGTCCAGCATTTTCAGGTTTTCAGAAATCTTCCTGACGGAGGAACCTTGAGTTGTAATTATGGTATTGTGCATCTGATTTCATTGTGCTTTGAAGAGATTTAAGAAGTCATGCACTGTATTCAACTAAGCAAGAAGAAAATATATTAATTGCTCTTGATGTTCTCTTCCATCTGGGAATATGCAGTCACAGACAATTTGCATTTGGGTTTTTTTTTTTTTTTTTTTTTTTTTTTAAATGCTTGAGTTGTCATTGGTGCCGTGCTAGATCTGGTGTGACCAGACAACTTTGCCTTTAAAGACCAGTTTGGGTTTTGAGGCTGTTGAAAGTTTCGTGTTTTATCCGGTGCAGGGTCCTATTTGCTAAATTAAACATCAATTGTGATAAAACAATAAAATGTTTGATACAACAACTACAGCATTTATATTTGATCCAACAATCAAAATTTAATGAAACCTTTTTCTAGTTTTTACCTTGAGTAATATTACATAATATGAAGGTGCCATTATACTTTAACATGCACCACAGCAATGAGTCTGCTCTGTTGATAGATTTTTAATGATATCCTTTTGGACACTGACTCTCGTGGTTGAGCCCCACTGGTTCTATTGGACAGTAGCTTTGAATGGTGTTCGTCATAAGATTCCTATCTGTTGAAAGGAGCAGTGGGTGGGAATCACATATTTACCTCTCCAATAGTTTAGTTCCAGCTTTCTGAATAGAAGTTTTACTGTAATCAATGATTTTATCTCCATCTATTCTGACCTGCCCTGGGGGGTACCACAGTGTTCTGATCTTGGACCTTTTTCTGTCCTTTGTACCTCCTGCCACTTTGTAGTGTTGCATCATATTAAATGTTATATTGCAGACTGTTCTGTTCTGCCCCTCCTTGACTGCCTTTTGGACATAATGAGATGGCACTGAATTGTCAGGTTTTTAATGACAACAAGACTAAATTCTTCTTTTTTAGTCCTGCTGGCACCAGCAGGAACTCTTGTATTTTTTTTTTTAATGCAGTGGTGAAATTCAGCTTTTTTCCAGTTGAGGCAGTTCTAAGATAGATTAGATACATTCCGTGGGTTCCTTGATACTTTTGTGTTTTTGAATTTAATTGTTGCATATTTTTGACTTTGTTTATGCAAATTCCAAACTGTTTGGTCAGGTTGTGCCTTTGGGGGACTTTTTCTTGGTCTTCAAGACTTTCATTTGACTCTCACAATAAGTAGAGCACTCTGTAACCAGTCAGCATTTTTGTGCAGTTGTCCCCAATTAAAATTCAAAACTACAACTGGTATTTGATTTACTTAAAAACTGTTCCAATTCTTTTTTGCTGAAAGAGCTTTTATCCCATCAAAATGTTTTGCTTTCCACTAGGTGAAGATAATTCATGTTTTTATCTACTGTAAATCTGTCAATATTGGGTGGAAAAAAATCAACCCTATAAGTGCTTTTTAAAGTGCCTGTGACATCGAGTTTTCATGATAAATACACTTACATTTATGGAAAATACTGATACGATAATTTAAAAAGTAAATTCTTGCCACTGAAATGAACGGTTGTTCTGATATATGGTCATGAATTTCACTAAAACGGCATTCCCAGACTACTCCTTGGCGATTTTGTTGCTCTCTTTTATGATGTCAAAGGGGACCTCCCACATGTAAACTAACTGCTGCTACAATGGTAGCAACACAGATGGTAGCGAAGAATCGAATGTTACTGTAGATATTTTTCAGTCACTATCATAGAGAGACACAGCAGAGTCAGGAGAAGAAAGTCGGCTTTCATCAGATGGCAGAGCACCAGTGCTGTGGCGTGCGGATGTAACAGTGGTTAAGTTGTACAGTTCCACTTGCTTTATGTATAAGTGCAATGGGGAAATAGCGCCCCGCCTCTCGGTGTGGCTGGTTATATGCTGCTGGCTCCGGTAATCTGCGCCAGTCTGTGAAAGCTGCACCAGAGGTGAGTTGCATTTTTCAGCACAGAGCATAGAAAAACATTAGTGATCAATAAAACATGTCTTTATGAATTTACACACATTGAGTGTGGTGGGTGCATACTGGATGTGTACTTGACACCAGTTTTTGCACTTTTCAGTTTGTTTAATATAGAAAGACCCTCTGCATACTAAAGCTAAATGCTAACATGAAGCTCTGTTGTAGTGTGCTGTGCGAAGCTGAAGCCGGTTGCACTGATACGAACCCGTTATGTTCTCAAGCAGGTTGACCATTTTGTATTATATTCTTTATTGTACATTGTAAATTTTGTTTTAGTAATCTGGCCAGTCTGTGAAAGCTGCACCAGAGTGTGCTGTGCAAAGTTGAAGCCGATTTCACTGATACGAACCCGTTATGTTCTCACGCAGGAAATGAAATGCCTGATTGACCAACTCCTTGTCTTCCTTTACAAAAAATCACACAGCGCAGAGTCGAGGGGTTATTTGGTCTGCTCTGAGAGTTTGGAGTGCAGCAAGAATCGGTTACACGGACAGCCATCTAATTAGACCAGAGTCTATTGTTGCCGGATCCCGGAGCACGGCCGGAGTCACCATGCATCAATTATATCACACCATCAGGAAACAGAGCACAACCTCCGGATTTTCAAAAATAATTCTCTGGAGACAGACTAGATCTAGCTCTATTAATAAATACACACATATATTTATATATACACGTGTATATTAGCAGTTGTTGGCATTAGATCAATTAGATCAATTACTGGGTTAACTAAGGTATTATAAACCGATCAATTAAACATTAAATGCAGCAAATTAAGCAACAAATATAGCTTCGCTGCACTCAGAGAACTCTCTCATTGTAGAACAAAACACATGAAAATACCTGGAGGCACAAAATGAAAAATGAAGCAGTTTAACTTCCACAGAATGAGTTGTTTTGGACTTGCTTCTGTATTTATCACTGGCTTTTATTGTACAATTTTCGTACGCTTCTTGGAGCTCCTCCAGGCTTCGCAGTGGACCGGACCGGAGCAGATATGGTGTCAATCCAGGGTTACAGCAAATCTTTAGATATTTTTATTTATTTTTATATTTAGAATCTTTAGATTCTGATATAAAGTAAAAAACTTATTTAAATATATCGTATGGCCATGTTATTATTTATTTATTATTATTCATTTTAATAATAATAATAATTTCGGAATATTATTATTAATAATAAAATAATAATTTCAGATTTTTTATTATTAACGTTACCTGCTGATATCTAAATGTACTTTTGCAACCAGGAAGTGTTCCTACCTGCTGAGCCTTGATCCATTTAGCAACAGCAGCAACAACCTTTTCTTTGATGATCTTTTCCCATCAGATCCTCTGAACAGCGAGGCTATAGACTCTGCTTCAACATTCTCCTTCGCCTGTCAGATATCTGACCTCTGACATAGTTTATCTTGTGAATTCAGAGGTTTGTTGTTCAAAGCAGTTCTCTGAGTCCTCCGATCACACCCGGTCCGTGCCTGGTCGGACCAGCCCATCTCTCCCTCCTCAGTTTTCCAGCTCTGATCCAGGCAGCTCTGATCCTCTTCGCTTCAGAAAAATAGTGCAGACTAACGGCTGCTGTTGTAGTATTGCTGCCACAACCAGTAATGCACCGTTTCACCATATTAACGCTGTTTGTAACGCAACTTGGCTTCTACCCGAACCGTTCATCATTGACGTTCACACAATCAATGACAAGAGAGTCCCCCTCCGATGTCACTTCCTGGCGACTTTGGACTTGCAAAATTTAACAACGAAATATGAAATATGGAGTTAATGAAATTATAATATTGTAATACGTTTTGTGTGGCATTCATTAAAAAAGTCATTACATTGCATTTATGTGACAGTATTTAAAATAACAATTTTTGTATCAAGGGGATCCAACTGGAGTATTAATTAAGGTACCCCAGAGGGATAACAGCTATTTAATCTAAACCAAACTGTAAAACAGTGATGCATTGACTGGTGTACCATTTTTATAGTCAATAGTCAATCGTCTGTACTTCATTTACAACTGGAACAAAACAATCTCTACAAGGTACAAGCAAATAAGAGCACATTTCGCCAAATTTGTTCGACTTCCAGTTCATCTCTGAATCCATTTTAATATTGTATTATTAAATCACTTAATACCTGTGCTTCATTTAGGGTTAGGGTTGATTCCAATTCTGATTTTCTTTGTCTGAACAGTGGCATCTATATGTACCATGTTGCTCCCTCGGGTCAGTAGACCAGAAGCTTTTACTTCGTCCAGAGATGCCATGAAACTCAGAGCTGTTCCTGTTGCAGCTTCAAAACTGTGGAACAATTTACAGTCTGGCTTTCGATCCAGTGTGAATTTCTGATTCTGACCTCATTTTTATCCATCTCTCCTACATGGTATATTTGTTGAATAGTTCTCATCAGCTGTTATTGTTCTTGTTTGTCTGTGTTCATTTTATTTTCTGGCCTGAGTTTGTTTGTTATGTTTGTTTTATCATGCAGCATTCTGCCTTATTGTTTGCTAATTTAGCAAAGTTATATGGTATGTTATTATACAGTTGTAACCAAAAGATAAAGTTTAAAATTGTTATGCAAATATAATTAGGATAAACTATATTAAATGTCAATCCCTTCCAACAGGAGCTTGGTATGTCTGGTGGCTAATGTGACTGTTTGGTTCCACAGCATCTCTCAGAATACTTGATGAGAAATAAACTGACTGAAATGGACTTCTTGACACCTCAGAGTTACTTTAATGAGATGCTCTCATGTGTCAGACGTTCTTGTACAGATTTCAGGCATCCTTTTGAATTCTCATTTTTTGTTGAGTCAAACAATTTTTTCCCAAAAGGTTTAGGCCAGACACGGGTGAACTGCACTACATGTTTTAAGTGTTATGACCATAGATGAGTTCAAGTGTTTTATTCTTCACTTTTTCAAAAAGATGATGCTGAGTTCACATTTCATCATCTGTGGAAGGCTACGTTGAAGGTGCTGTTTGGTTCCTGCTCTATGTCAGCTGTCTCCTGCTAAGCTCTTGGGGTTTGGCAAAGCAGCAACGTTGGTGGACCTATAAGGCTCTGCTTTCAGTGTACCAGCTTAACAATATCACATAGACTCTAAACTAAGAGTGTTTTAAAAGTTTATTTAGAAACACGGATAAAGGTTGGACTGGAACACGGACTGGAGGTGGCGGACGAACGTGGGGTCTCTCTGAAGGAGAAACACAGAAGCTGGTAAACACTCTGGGTGGAAACGGAGAAAATGTGAATGTGTTCTTTAGATACTGACTTACAGGGGTGGGGTTCTTGGCAAGACCGGGGGGGAAAAATAATCCTTCTCCAGGGTGGTTAGGTGACGGCTTGAACAGTTTTCGGAGGATGAGTGCTTATTTTCTTCCTTCCCAGGAAATCCATATGGTTTGGGGAATTTTTAAATTGGAGGGGGGACGGGAGGTGTGGGTGGTTCTCAGGTGGCTCCTGAAAAACTGGGCTTGGAGTTGGAAGCAAAGAGGAGGCCAGGGTGAGGTGTAGGCTGGAGTTCCGAACCCCCTCTGAAAAGACACGAGTGAAAAAGGAGACCGAAAAATCCCGGATTTCCTTTTAGCGAAGGGGATCTGCAAGGTAGGGGAGAAAAACAAAGGGGATCAGAGAAACTGCTTTGGGAACAGGCGCAGAGAAGCAGAGGGGACTGCCATCACACCTGCGCGAAAAAACACAGAACAAAAAACAGCCTGCAAACAGCCTGCACACAAACCACCGTGGATATGACAAAGTGATATAAATTAATTTATAGTACAGTTCTCTTCAAATTTAAAGATATTTGCGACAGTGACCAGAAAGGACATCAGGCTGCTTGTAGATGGTTAAAGTCTTTACTTTGACCTTAGCTGCTCATACAGCAGTTCTTGGCTTTATCTCTTCACCCTGGTTCCCAGAGTCATCACTTTTTTTCCCTTTTGGTGTTTTCGGTTTTGCAAGTCTGGCAAAGCCTCATTTTTTTTCCATTAAAAAAAAGGGTTTCTAACGGTTAAAGGGGCAATCCGATGTAGAGAGGCCAGGCGTTTTGTTACATGCACAAATGGCAAAATCAATGAACTGGACTTAGTTTCCAGCTTCAGGGTGAGATTTGCTCCATTTTAATGACTCCTAAGGAGGAGAGAGTTAGATTTGTTTTCAGTATTCAGTGCACACAAATAGATACAGGAGCTTTTGAAAACGTTTTAAAACATTTGGATATTGCATTAAATATTTGGTTCTTTGAAAAGAAATGCTCAAATATCAATGTCTAATCATTTTTCTTTATCTTTGGAACTGAGGAAGATTTAATTACAAACACTACAAATTAACCTTGTTTTACTCATTTAACAAAAGATATGAATGAAACAGCATTTTCTAACAGTGGAAAAAGTTAAGGTACCAATTTCTTAAAAAAAAAAACTTGAGCGAGAAGCTTTTTGTAGTCATCTAGCAGTATCTGATATCCATCTGAGGGAGGTTTGCACCACTCCTGACTTTCAGCTTTGATATGTTTGAGGGATTTCTTACATGTACAGCAGGTTTCTAGACAGGCCACAGCATCTCAACAGCCCCTTTGCCATTGCTTGTTTCAATTTCACCTGGGCTTTACTTTCACAGAAAATAGGTCCTGATCTCAGGACCTTCTGACTTTTCAGAATTCCCCGGGATTGTTAACTGGGCAGGGTTGTGTGCAATTAGGCATTGCACCACCAGCTGCAATAGTGGCGAGGTTAGGGTACAAGTTTATAATTTTTATACCAGTAATTTGTCACAAAAAGTAGTTTTTAAGATTTTTTTAAGCAAGAAAGTAGACCTCAAAACTTAATCTGTGCAGTCAGTTAATCAAGAGTGAGCCTACTTTGAAATGTTCTTTCTGGGGTTTTCGTAGCAGCGGAGCTCCGCTTATGGGCTGATCTGGCTGCTAAACTAAGCTAACTGGGTGATTGGGCTGGGACTTCCCTAAAAACAGCTGCCTGATCTCAGCCCAGGACTGTGGGATTTCTCGCTACCTGTTTTTGGCAGCTGAGAGTGAATATCAAGCATTTATATTTTTATTGACTTTGGGATGTTGTGCAAAACATGAATAAAAACAGAATACAATGTTTTGCAAATCCTGCTCAACCTATATGCAATTGAATATACTACCAAGACAATATTTAATGTTCAATATGATAACTTTAATGTTTTTTTTTTTTGTTGCAAGTATTGACTTATTTTGAATTTGATGCTTGCCAAATGTTCCAACAAAGCTGGGACAGTTCTCTGTACACCACTGTGTTACATCACCTTTCCTTTTAACACTCAATAAGCAATTGGGAACTGAGGATACTAATTGTTGAAGATTTGTAGAGGAATTCTTTCCCATTCTTGCTTGATGAACAACTTCAGTTGCTCAACAGTTCAAGGTCTTCGTTCGTATATTTAGTGCCACATAAAG